>DF236979.1:185805-281776 GCA_000708835.1 Klebsormidium nitens | reverse complement strand
CTCGTTTTCCAGCGCATTTACTCGCCCATCAAGCGCCTCCTTCTGCTTGGTGTCCGCCTGCGCTTCCCTTTCTAGTTTCTGCTTCGCAGCTTCGAGCGCACTTTTCTCTCTCTCCAGCACAATTGCCCGCCCCTCCAGCGCTTCCTTCTGCTTGGCCGCCGCCTGCGCCTCCCTCTCTAGCTTCTGCTTTGCGGCCTCGAGCGCGCCCTTCTCTTTCGCGAGCGCCGCCTTTTCTCCTTCCAAAGCGCCCGCTTTCTTTTCCAACCCCTCTTTCTGCTTGGAAAGTGTCTCCACCTTCTGCTTCTCGGATTCCAACCCCTTGGCCTTCGTCTCAGCCGCCCCTTTTTCTTTTCCAAGCGCCGCTTTCTCCTTCTCAAGCGCCGCTTTCTCCCCTTCCAACGCTCTCACCTTCTTTTCAAGCTCTCCTTTCGCCTCCGCCAGTGCTTCCGCCTCCCCTTTCTGCGCCTTCCCTCTCGCCTCTAGTTCCTCCTTCTCCTTCCTCAGCACGTCGATCCTGCCATCCAGATCCCCCACGCGCCTCTCGAATTCGGCCAGCGTCTCCGCATACGTCTTGATCTGCTCCTCCGCTTTGCCAAGCCTCTCCTCCGTCGTCCGCAGACTGGCCTCCAGCTGTTCCGACCGCTTCTGGAGCTCCTCTGAGCGCCGCTGCAGCGACGCGCACCACAGGTCCAGGTCGCCCTTCTCCCTCGCGAGCTTGCTGACGTCAGCGTCGGTCGCGGCTTTCTCCTCCTCGAGCGCCGCTACCTTTGCCGCGAGGTCATCGTTCTTCTTCTTCGCCTGCGCCGTTTTAGAATCGGCCTCCTCCCGGGCCTTCTGCAGCCCGGCCAACTTGCCTTCCAGGGCCTTCTTCTCAGTAGTCAGCTTCTCTTCTGCTTTGGCTTTCGAGGCCTCTGCAGCTGTGAGGCTCGACTTGGTCTTGGCGAGTGACTCCTCCAAAGATTTCAACTTGCCGTTGGCTTCCTCGATCTTCTTGTCCAGCTTGACCTTCTCCTCTGCTTGCGTTTTGGCCTTCTTTTCCGCGGCCTCTTTGGACTTCTGAGCGTCCTGCAAGAGAGGGAGTCATCTTTCTCCTCGCCTGCAGATGTTGGAGCTCAGAAAGCAACGACCTTCCCTCTTGGAGGAACGAAATACATGGGATCTTGCGTCCCAAAGTCGACAGTTATTTGCCTACGGTGGCTTGTTGGATTTCGTGACTCTCGATCAAGACCTTCTGACTAAAGAGAGTGCCCGTCAAAAGCTTTGAAGAGAAACCTTAGGAGTCCTTGAAAGGTCTGACTAGATGAGGTCGCTTTCCAGGCATAACCCCCAACATCTGAAAGTCTCAACCTTGCATTGCCCAACATTGAGAGACCTTGGAATTCAACGCCACCACTTGCAGCTGACAGAAAAGATTGAGCAGAGTCTCGAGCGAATGATCGCTTACCTCCACTCGTTTCTCCAGATCCTTCACTTTCTCATCCGCCGCCTTCTTGCCCCCCTCCAGGCCCTGCCGAGCCTTCTCTGCGGCAGCCTTTTCCGCTTGCAGGAACTTTGTACTGGAGAAACAACACATTGGGGACTAAGTATCAGCAGAATTGCTCTTATGCATACCACCAATGCTTTGTCAGCGCTGTCCTTCCTGAGATACCTGAAGCTCAGATCTGACTCGTTTCGCAGTCAGTACAGGGGGAGAGTTCTGTGTGTCGCAGCAGAGCTGTATCTCCACCTCAATCAAAGCCAGGTGTACAGTATTGAAGGATTGTCAGAGCAAACCACCATCTTTCGTGCATTCTCAGCATGAGCTACTTTACATGACGTAGCCTTGGGCTTGACATCAGCTCGGCAGCCTCCAGATACTCCCATCATAGAAAAACCATGCCTCTGCCACATTTGTCAGGACAAGGGAAGCGAGGAAAAGCAACGGCGGAAAAGGACAACAAGTGATGTAGGCGAACGACGCTAAACCCCTGAGGATTGACGAAATGATGCTCTAAAAACGTGTGCATCTAACGATCATCTGTCACAAACATGCTGCCGTCCAATCTAAGGACACTTACCTCGCTTGCAGCTCTTCTATCTGGCGCTGAAGCTCTCCTTGAAGCGACTTCAAAGAAGCAACTTCCTTCGTTGCTGCCGCTCGAGACTTTTCGGCAGCTGCATTAGCCCCATCCCTGCTGCCCTGGAGCTCCTTTTCTAGGATTGCCAGCTTGTCTGCCAGACTCTTCTTCTCTGACTGGACAGCAGAAAGGACCTGAAGACCAGAAAAGACAACATGAGAGCGTATACCACCATTGTTGAGAAGTCACCATCATTAGAAAATACTCCACCATCATAAGACAGTATACCACTGTCAGAAAAGAGCAATCTACCACCACCGTCATAAGAGAGTACATCACTGTTAGAAAAGAGTAAGCCACCACCATAAAACATTCCACCCATAAGAAAGATCCCACCTTCATGAAAAAGAAACCCATCATCAGACAAGATTCACCAAGTTAATGATCTACCAAACGTAACCCTCGAGCCAGACTGTTGCAAATAAAGGACAGATGCTTGTCATGACCACTTGCGAGATGCTACTATCCACCTGCGCCAGTAAAGTACATTGCATGATGACAAACATGCAGGCAAGGCCAGATTATCAGAGACAAGTTGATCTAGGCAGCGAGGTTTCTGTATGTACACTTCACTGCAGCCTGACGAAAGGCAAGCATGTGATGGTCGCCTGAAAGAACTAATCTCGGAAGAGCAACTTATGTCTAGATCCCTGATCCATTGTAGCAGCATTAGGACTGTTCTAGCTTGGTTCCAACAAGTCCAATGACGCGTGTCTGGAAAAGGCAACAAAGATCCACACAAGTGCTTCCGTATACAGCAAGCAGACCAAAGAACCTAAAGCGATTTTGGGATCTTACTTGCTCTATTGATGGATCACCATCCGCAGCATCTTCCTCACTCATGTCCACGGCCCCATTTGATTTCAGATTCCGAAGATCGTCCTGGACCTTTTTGCTTTTGCCATTGCCCTCCTTAGCATTCCCGCTTTGCCCTAAGGGTTTCTCGATCACCGCGCCCTCAATCCCTGTTGCAGGATCGGGTTTCTTTGCTGCAGTAGCACCTTCTGGACTTTCCACCGTTTTTGAGCTTGCCAGAGTTTCAGCGGATTCCGGTGATTGGGGAGGGCTGGTCACGTCATGGTTGGCGCCCTCGCTGGCTGATGGGCCCCCATTCCGCGCCTTCTTCTTGTTCTTGCCCCCCATCAGATCGGTATGCTCTGAAAAAGAACCAAAGCGCAAGCTCGAGCCCTTCAGGCTTCGCTAGAAAGGAACTTCGGAACAGATCGTGCAGCCCTGAAAAGCTGTGCACGAGAAATCCCACAGCCCTGCATCGTTGTGAAACCAAATCGCTGCAGCCGTCCATCTGCACATTTTGCAAATCGACGATTCGAGACACTGGTTTCGACACTATGGCCAGCAAAATTCGACCGTTCGATAAGCAGGCTCATTTGAGGGTGCACCATCCATGGTGGTCGATCAGGCCCGGTGCCTCATTGAAGTCATCATGGAGTGCATGCTGGCAGCATACCTAGGATACTGTACCTATAGATCCACCCTAGATCCGGTATGGAATGATGTGGTCTGATCCTGGCCCTGTTTCCCTGTTCCACTTTTGAGACGTGCCGCATATGACAGTCAAACAGCACCTTCAGTGAGGTGACTTCGCCATGCCTGTGGCCTCGAGCTATCTGCTTCCATACGTTATCTTAAAAAATAGCTAGAACTCAACTACTAAGCCCAATGAATGGCGACTCCCTGAGCATTAGCCAATACCTAGGCCCGGCAGTCACGGTGTCATGGCTGGCATAAGCAATCATCTGGCGCCGACAAATGAATGGCCAAGACCCGGCCAAGAGGCCTTAGAAGATTGTTGCTCAGAACAATAGATCGGAGCATGATCAGTTGCTCAACAACATTGTGTGTTTTTTTGTCCCATTTTCGTGTGCACATGGCCTGACTTGGCTGATCTGTTACCTAAAAGCACACATGCTTGGACTCCGAAGGTGGCAGCTTCCATGCCGCCAAGCCTTCATGATCCTTGTACACTGATCAGTCGTCTTTGTCCATGAAAGTGCGTGTGAAACCGCTGAATCTTAAGAAATTCTAGGTCCCAAGTATTGAATACATACCGCAAGGGCAGCTAGGTCAGAATGAGCATGGGTCCCTCAATTTTCTCGACTTGGCAATGGAATTAGGTAGGTCGTACTTGTGAGCTCGGCTTTGCAACAAACGAAGTTCGACAGAAGGTACCTAGGCTTCCGCGGTTTTGATAGGACATCCGGCAGACATAACGGTCGAAATTGCGACTGCAGAACTTTGACTGTCACCGTGAGGTAAAAGTACTCATCGGTCAAGACCCACTTGATATCATGACTCCGTGTTCAGAATACCTAAGCTCGAAAAGCTTGAAAGATCATTGCGCAAGGCTCTCGACGAGTGCACTCAATCAGATCAGCTGAAGCTAGCGCCTTCAGCCACGATGCTATCTTTCCATATCGTCTCGTCTATCGTACATGGACCTAGCCGAATCTCCGCAACCGTATCGTCTTCGAGGAACGTCAGCGACTTGCAACAAGACCGCCGCGGATACCACACCCAGTCCTCGTCGAACGGCGGCTTCAACACCCTAATCACATCTACAGACTGCTTCGGCTCTCGCCCATACGCAAGCCCTTGCGTCGCCTGCGCCTGCAAACTCCTCCCTACGCCACCTTTCCGATCCCGCAGCACGCCCGTCAACTTCGTAAGGCCTAAGCTTTCCCCCGCCTCGTCGTTTTCGCTCGAGTCCGCCCCCAACGGATCGCCGGCCGCCCGTTTCCTCCGTTTCCGTCTCCGCCCGAACCACTCCGCCGTAACGTTGTGCTTTTTGGCCGCCATGCGTTTCAGCTTGGAAACGCTCAAGGCCCTCCCGGTTGGTACCCGCCGGTACAGGCTCTCCAGCCACACCTCCCCGTCCTCGATCCGTTGAAACACACTGACCGCCTGTACAACGATCCAAAGGATACGTCCTGAGTCGAAATGCACACATACGAGTGTCAATTGATTGACAGGCAAGCGCTCAGGATCGGCCAGAAACCGTCAGATGGCAAGACCCCAGCTTCGACCCTTCGGATCGCTCAATGCTGGTCGCGTAACAAACCTGCCAAGTCGTGAGATAAGCGGACCTTGAAGCAGAAATAGTGCAGAAAAGGATCGCGGCAGATTTGCATTGATAGGGCAGAATCTGTCATTGATATCAACCGCGATTATTGTGCAAACTCCTGACAAAGCACGAGAAGCATGAGTCCTGACAGTAACTAAGGGAGACCTTTCATACATCGTTGGAGGGAGCAGAAGAAGAAGACAATCACAGCACCTGAAAAACCGCCGGCGCGCGCGACCAGAGCAGCGTCGTCGCCCGCGTGTCGAAGTCGAACACCTCCGGGTCCCGCTGCCGCGTCCACGACACGAACGTCCGCCTCGCCGCCTCTAGTTCCACCGGCCGGACCGGAACCGGATACCACCGGACGGAAAACCCCCACGCAATGGAGATCGACCAGTTGCGGGATGAGTCGACGCAGATGGACTGCTGCAGAAACTCGAGCGGTTGCGCCAGGGCAAACTGTGCGATCCGGCGGAGCATTTTGGGCGTGCTCTCTTTGGCCGCAAGCGAATGGGAGGCCGCCACGTAGCGCATGCCCAGGAAGGGCGTGAGGGGGTGGGACTCGAGCGCGCCCGCGAGGCTCCCGATGAGGTCAAACTGGTGGAAGCCCGATTCCTGGGTGACCTGAGGAGAGAATGAATGGACGGTGATTGGGTTCGACTGAGCCAGTATGAGATAAAAGCTCTAAGCGGAAAGAGGCGATAGGTATGAAGGAAAGGTAGCTCATTCAACTACGAAAAGATAGATCGTTCTTGCAGGCACTTCAAAAGTTCGTATTTCAACGTGACCAGGCAACGTGACGGAAGTCACATAACGTGACTACGTTCCGACCTAAGAACGCGATGGAAAAAGAGCTTGAAGCGCTGGTTCAACGGACACAATTGCAATCCTAAAACAGGCAGTGGCAAAAAAGCCGGTCACTTGATAATGGTCTGGCCATACCAGACTTCCGACCAGTTTGGGCACTGCGGACCACCGTCTCTCGTTCTCCTTGTGGCTTCTTAGAAATTGAGCAGAACGAAAAGCCTCAGACGCCCAGCGAGAAACGTACTCAACCAAAGCTGCGCCACATGCGCAAAGAAAGCCTCATATTGTACACGGATTCAAAGAACTGCAACCCGTAAAATAGAATACGTGACACAAAGCCGCGGGGGATGGCTTACCTGCACCCCCAGTTCCGAGATGCACGCCTGCACTCGCGAGCCGCTCCCGTACAGCTCCGGGTACCGCTGCAAGCAGTCGTCCAACGTGTGCGCCAAAGCCCGGGCCAGCCCCCAGCTGACGGCAAAGCCCCCCCCCGTGTACGCGAGCCCAAACGAGTGCACCACGTTCTGGTGGTGCGTCTCGGACGGCGCGCCAATGTACCAGAGCTCCCTGAAGGAGATAATGAGCGGGGTCTCAGGGTTCGGACAGGTTAAGATACTTCGGAGTTCCAGAGGTTCGGAAAGTAGCAAGTTTTGAGGGCGCTTTCTGAAGAGATTGTGGCCAATGAGTTTGCTGGTGCGTCAGGGACGGCGCGCCAATGTACCAGAGCTCCCTGGAAGAACGAGCGAGCGAAGTTTTAGCGTTCGAGAGGTCTAGAAATTTCCGACATTTGGTGCCTGTCATCAAGGTCTGGTTGAGCTTGCTAGATGGAGAAGTACCGGGAGCTCTGGTGGTGAGACTAAACGAGTGCACCACGTTCTGGTGGTGCGCCTCGGACGGCGCGCCAATGTACCAGAGCTCCCTGGAGGAAATAATGAGTGGACTTTTGGGGTTTGGTCGAACTTAGGGATCATTGAGGTTCCGGAACTGACGGAATCTGGGAATGTACCAAACTCCTAGTGGTGCGTCTCGGACGGAGCGCCGATATACCAAATTTCCCTAAGAAAGATCAGGCAGAAATTACGTTTCACTTTTCACATTCGGAGACTTAAAAGGTTTCAGGAGGTCACAGCATCAGTCGCTGCCAATCAGCTTGCTAGGTTAGACTTGGCCAAGACTCTGGTGAGCCGTGTTGTGTGGCGCGCCAATTATTTTTGAGTTCGTGGGAACAGCAATCGGGCGGGGTGTTACGACCTAGATTTACAGAATGAGTTGACGTGACTTTGCCAGTTGCTGACGTGATATGCCCAAGGACTGAAAGCGCACAGGGCATGATCAACCGTCTTCTCGTCTCGAAGGGTTGCTTTTGACAAACTTTTGTGTGGCGCAATTGGTAAACGTTCGCCAGATGCGCGTTCCTCGGACAGTGCATGAACAGTCTCGCTACAACGCAGCCCGGATTGCCGTCAGACACTCCGGCCAGCGGCCGAAGCCGGCCTCACCTGTGATCGTACTTGGACAATACTCTCGCAAGGTTGTCCGGCGCAAACAGCGTGTCCTCATTCCCCAGCACGAACCAGTGCACTTCGTCCCCACTCAACATGTACGCTTCCTGCACAGGTAGGATGCGGAAGACCGGTTGTCAGAAGGCTCCTACAAGATATTATCGTCCGTTTCACCGGAGAATACCGGAGAAGGCAGTTCTAAGAGATCGTTTGTCCGGTATTGCCCCGTTATAGCGCCTTCAAAGTCGCAGCCATACGCATCGAATGTCGGATGGGAGGCAGCAGCGATTGGACTTCCGCTTGACGAGTTTTTTAAAGACAAGGTTTCAAGCGGACCATCCTTAGAAGAGAGGACGTCCTACAAGCGGCTCTCAAAAAGACCGAATTAGACCTTGGCTTTGACAACCATCCACACGCTCGAGACTGACCCATTCCTCAACCCGCTGCAAAGAATGGTCAACTGGTCCAGCCTTCCAGAACCTTGCACAGCCGGACATCGGATCCCCCATTGGGTGGCGTTTTTCTTGATTGGGATCTACCCGCCTTGCAGCCTATCAGATTCTCATCAGTTTCAGAGAAAGATCAAACGATGCGGAACCTAGGAGTTTATGGAGCACGCGTCTCACCTTCACGATCCGCGCAATGCCCACCATCGCGCGGCCCCCCATCGGGTGCGTGTACTCGAATTGCCCCTTGACCCGCTCCGACAGCCGGACCTCGGGCAGCTCCGGGTCGCCATCCGGCATCCGGTGCTTCTCACCCGGACGCAAGTCCAAATCGGACGGCGGCGGCATCCACACGTGTCCGACTAGCTCGTTCGGACGCCACCATAGGCGCAGCAAGTCGAACGCGTCTTCCCAGCTATCCCAGCTGACCGACATCTCGAAGGAGAGATTCGGGACGTCAGTCTTTGGGTGTGGGGGGGGGTAGATGAGCTCGGCTTCGGTGTCGGGCTCCGGGGGCCATTCGTCGGGGTCCGGCCAGGCCGAGAGGTCGGGAGGGTCGGAGGAGCCGTCGCTAGCGGTGGCATTGGATCCTGCATGGGAAAGGGGGGAAGAGCATTGGCGGCTTAGACAGCACTCATGATATTGGCAACTACAGTAAGGTCTGTCGCCACTGAAAGCTTCTAGGTGCGGGGAGCTTTGACTGAAAGGAACAGCCAACAATTGGCCCGAGGCCGAGGACAAGGCATTCGCTGACCCAAGCCGAGGAACGTTCACTGCAAAAGGTGATTCGTGTTGATTCTGACACGAGAGTCATGAGAAAGTAAATTGGCCAATGAAGCCTCAAAATGATCATGATAAGGTATGATCACACACCGAAAAGGGCAACTGTCAAACTATCTGTATGCACGCCTTGATGAGGGCCAACAATGTTCGGGAGACTGGAAGCATTTCGATCCTATCATGTTATCCAACGCAACCTGATGTGGCTCATCTTTAGAGGCAAAGATGTGCGTCAGAAAGTGCATGTCGGGCCGTCTCAGATGCTGACTCTGACAGTACGCAAACAACGCGAATGAAAGCCTATCAGTCTACTCCTGCAACGTGACAACGTCCCAACCTGTCAACCGGAGCTCGAACGAACCCCCGGCCGCCAGCTTCGCATGGATCTCGAGCGCCGCCCGCTCCCCCTCCGCCCAGAGCGCGTCCTCGATCTCCTCCGCTGGACCGAGCAGCACATTCAAACCCCCCGGCCCGCAGTGCTGACTGCTCAGCGCCACCCAGAGCCACGCAAACACGACCCCCGCCAACAGGCTGAGCAGGTTTCCGAGCCCGAGTCGCACTTGGCCCTTCTCGTTGCGCCACAGGAACGCTCGCTTCCTGCGCACGCTCCCGGCGCCGACGTCGCCGTTTGCGGAGCGCCGCTCGACTTTCTTGCCGGACCCGGTCAGCATCGCCGGTTGGCGGCGGTCCGTGCAAACATTGAGTGGTCCGTGCTATGCAAAGTTCTTGTTTGCTATCCCTCCATCTGATCCAAAGGTGACTACACTTGCCTACAGCAAGTTTGCGTGGAGAGGGGTTAGCGGCTCTTCCGAGGACAGATGGATTGGCAGGAGAGGAGCGCTGACCCAATCGGTGGGAGGAGGAGCCGTCGTGACAGAAAGTAGGCTAGGGAGTGGTGACGTGCACAGAGGTGGCTCATCTGCAAACAACACCGCTTTTCTCTTCACTTTGTTGAAAGCATCGATGGAGAACAAAGAAGTCGGGAAAGGGATATGGAAGAGCAGACCTATGAAAAGGACTTCTAAAGGCATTCCCCCTCATGAAAGGCTGGTTTGAACATACCTCAGCAACAATGCAATGCACACTCCAGCCACCTCAAATTCCTAGCCAACCTTCAAGATATGTAAAAGTAGACAGATCACTCCAATCTGCATACGAGAATGATTCTTTCAAGCCGAGAATGGCCGTATCCTACATGGAGGACTCTCAAGATCAACAGGATGCCAGCAGAGTTCCGTAATAGAGACACTCCTCTGATCTGGACCGCTCGTGATGAAGTTGAGCTGATTAAAGGGGCAGCACAGCCTGTTGATGCCTTCATAACTCCTCAGCATTGCTGTGGTACCTTTGACTTTAATAAATCATTGACCTGATCAGTGGCATCACCAAGAACTTCCTGTCTGTTAACAGGCTTCAATCTCTATTGCGCACCCGACAGACCATCGTTCAAGAGCAATCAAAAGGCACATAACCTGCTTCTGCTCATCTTGCACACTTCAAACGGATGATATAGGACACTCTGTTTCTTCAAATACTCAGGTTCAAGGTTGACTGGTTGATTGTATTGACTCATTGAGGTTCATTCCAAATTGGCGGCAGCTAGTAATTGCAATAAGAACCACCATTCCTGGCGCAAGACTGTACTCTAGCTGAACCAATCAGACTTTGGCCCGTCGATGCCAAAAAGAAGCTCATCTTCAGAGGAGAAGGCTTCCTTCCATCAAAGTCACTTTCACATCGTGCAACTTAGGTGCATTTGACTTCTTTAAGTTCTGCCCCCAATTTGATGCAATGAATGTTTCTCACCTCCCTTTCCAGCAAGTATTCAGTTCCAATGTCTTGCACATCGGCGTGCCTCAAATACTCTCTCTTGTCCAGCGTACGACCTGACTTATGCCTGTCTGAAGCGACCTGATAAAGTTTTCCACTGACATCGTTGTTTGAACTCTTGATTTTGCGCCACCCGATGCCGCTGCTTGTACAGGTATCCCCTTGCAGGTCCTGGATACCGCCACTCCCCTGACAATGACAGCAAACTGCAGCTACCTGTTTCAGTGCGTATGCGCCCCCATCACGAGAGACCTTCCAGAATTCAGCTGATCAGACTGCGCCTCTGATTCCGAGTCCGAACTTCGAACTGGGAAGCGCTGCAGGAGAACTGTGCGGGAAAAGAAGCTCGATTCTACATCAGCTTTCAACCACATTTAGGTAATATGTAATCTATCGGAGATTAAGACTAGAGCCTGAGGCAGCCGTTTAGAAGAAGGACGGCGGTCATTGGAAACCAGCGAACAAACGCACGGGTTTCAAATCCTAGATCTGCTTGTGAAAAACTCCTCCGAAGCATAAGCTGCAGAGTGAGTTGCAACGCTGAGCTGGAATCTGAGGTGCGCAATGGCGGCATTGGTGCCGTCACACCTGCATTGCACAGGCAATGCACAGACAATGGAGCTGTCAGATTACGAGTGATTGCTTAATAAGCTCCTTAGCAGTAGGAGCAGGGGCATGAATTTAACTTTTAAAAGGGGTAAGGCAATCAGCACTCCTCCCGCTGATGGCGCCAACCGTGTGGAGCGACTGGCTTGATACGGCGATCAGCGGCCTTGGAAAAACAAACTTGCTTCGGTCACTGAGACCAGTGCAATGTGATGCTATTGGACGGTGTCCAGAATGTGGAAAGGAAGATAAAGGTTGTTCCGCAGAATCTATGGCTCGGTGTGCTTGCCGCTGCGGCAATCGGAGTATGGATCACACGGCAGGAGGTGGCTGTTGTGTCCAGGAGTTGCATTCAGCAGGCGGAAAGTTGGTCTCTTTTGCCGATGACTGGAGTGATGAGCAGATCAAGGCGTGCAACCGCAGTGCAGTGGAGGTGTCCGTCTCGGATGGCACCATTCAATCGTGGCTGAGTGGTACAGCAACATCAGGTACCATGCTCCTCACTCTTTCCCCCTTAGACAATTACTTTACATTACTGCCTCTTTCCAAGGGAGACTTAGTATGGTGCAGGACTTGCAACAGTTCAGTCTCACATATGTGTTTGGCGTCTGAAAGGTCTGCTATGCGATGATCCTTAATGGCTTTGAACACAGGACTGACGAGGGCACAGCAGTATCTGTTTGGAGAGACATTGGACAGTTCTATTCCAGGATTCTTTGCATAGTAACCTCAGCCAGGAATGTCAAAGCATCTGTAGGCACAAGGAAGACATGGTGGTTAGCAAGGCTGTACACAGGAGCTGGCATGAACACAGAATCTGCAGAGTAGGCTTCTCTTACCCTTTTAGCGAACACTCACCCTAAGTCCCATCAGGCAGTTTCGCAGTACATTTGTTGGCCCCCTTCTTTCAGGATTCATCTTCTTGTCCTCTGTAAGACAATCGAGCCTACTCCATGCCCCCAGGCGATGAGTGCAGTGCACAAGATGGGGGCCTCTTGAGCGGCGAGTGACATCATGGAAATCACGTGACCACTTTAGATTCGTCATGAAGATTTCTCACACAGATGCACCGTCTTCTAATGAAGAGTCCTGACCTCAATCTTTTTTGACTGCATCAGGCACTGAGGAGGATCAAAGTACAGCAAGCGGTTGCCTGACGAGGCTGCGCCTGTTCTCTGGAAACGACTACCTTGGCCTCTCGTCTCACCCAGCAGTTCGTGCAGCCGCCGCACAGGTAGGCTTGAGGATCTGGGGAAGCATGTCCTGTGTCACTTGAAATCATAAACAGGATGGGGAGCTTTTGACGCTGTCCTGATTTAGCTGGCGGGGACTTACGGAAGTCCCGCTCTAGTCATTGAGATGCACCTAAAGGCTACTGAAACAGTTGCGGCAGAAGCATGACGTTCATGATGACATCACTGGCGGGCTTACAGCGAGTCTTTTCCACCAGGCAGCCATGGAGTATGGGATGGGCCCCCGTGCGTCACCGTTGGTCTGCGGTTATACAGAGCATCATCGGGAGCTGGAAAGGGCGCTTGCGGAGCTCAAGGGAACTGAGGTGAGATCAGGACATTCAATTTTCGATCACTGATATGTCTGCTATACCAATCATGCCATTGAAGCAAGCAACCACCATTTTGTGCAACATCGACCTGGCAATTTCTAGGCGACCTTCTGGGATTGAGTTCGGGTAATTTTCACAACCGGGGGGCTTTCAAGCTGGACCTTCCGGATACCTTTCGCCTCGCCCGTCTCTCGCAACCATCAAATGTTCAGGGGCTTGCTTTCTTTCTCATAACAGCTCATAGCAAAGCTCATGAGACGCGCATGTATGACCTGTGCATGACCTTTCTCCGCACTTGACTTGGCCTCCAGAATGACTGTACTTCATTATCAAAACATCTCCTATTTTCTGCCCTCAACCTCAGATTAATATCAGCAAGTCGCTCCCCCCTAACCAAGCGCTAATCCTCTCTAACCCTGTTTTTTGGCCAGGACTGCCTCCTCTTTCCGAGCGGCTTCGCTGCCAACATGGGCGTGGTGACTGCCATATGCAGCCCGAGTCTCGGCGACCAGGCCCAGCCAAACCCCCCCTCCATGGTCGCCATCTTTTCGGACGAGCTTAATCACGCCTCGATCATTGACGGGGTGCGGCTTGCGCAGCGCACGGGCCGCCAGGCGGTGACGGCGCACGTCTATCGGCATTGCGACATGACACATCTCGAACAACTTTTGTAAGGATTCTTGAATCTACGAAAACTCTCGCTTTGGAGAGCCTTGGGGACGCAGAAGCTCCAGCAATTTTGTCAAAAAGGTCGACTTCATTTGCAACCTCTTCCAGCCAGTCTCTTCAGCATGTAGAGTGCTTTCTTCGAGACCCCAATCTCGAAAGTGGTTCACCATTTTAGCTCTCCAAGAGATCAGCCCTGATGAGTGGGAGAATCGTCGCCACGACATTCTGTAGCAATCTATCACTTTCTTGAGAATTTCTACTTCGACCTTAAAGCACCCTTGATAGAACGATTATCACGTACGATTGACTGCCGTTCTGCCGTGGTTTTCGAACAGTGCCAGCTCAGTGCTACAGAGGGTCGCCGTGTTGGACAGCTTGCGCGTCGGGAAGTCGCCCCTTGGCAGAATCCGAAACTCAATCCTGGTTAGGCCCCAATCGAGCGCAGTCGGTTGCCAAATCTGACTGCAATCTGGTGCTCTTTCAGAAGCGCCAGCTCAGCACCGAGAAAGGTCGTTGTGACGGACAGCCTGTTCAGCATGGACGGGGACTTTGCACCTTTGGCAGAGCTCGCCGTCCTCCGCCGCAAGCACGGCTTCCTGCTGGTCGTCGACGAGGTGATATTCTCCTCCCTTACTTTCCTCTTTTCCGTCCGTCATGGAATGAGAGTAGTATGGAGATAAAGCTTCGGCCGCAAGGAGTACACGAGTCTTCGGAGCACCTATCCCTCTCCAAAAGTAGACTTGCGAAAGTGCGCCCACCCTTTGCGTCGCGCCAACATGACCCTCGCGCACGCTCGCTTCCCGCAACGGCGAAACCATGCACTTACTGGACCGGGCATCCGGCCTTTGCTTCCTTGACTGCGAACAATCTCGTCTGGCCCCGGTTCACAAACGCAGAGAATGCTTACGTCACCCTCATTTTGGCTGATTTAGGCGCATGCCACGTTGGTGTGCGGCCATCGAGGGGGCGGCGCCGCCGAGGCTTTCGGGGTCGCCGACGAGGTCGATCTTCACGTGGGCACTCTGAGCAAAGCAGTGGGGTGCCACGGAGGATTCGTGGCGACCAGGTGCGTCAGAATCCTCGTCAATCGGAATCCGGCGGAGCGACAACTTCAGACCAGCTTGACTAGTGCAGATCGTTATCTATACGTACTAACATGCGTAAGCCGTTGTTAGATGTGCTTCCGACCAAGATCATCAAGGGCGGTCGTTTTTGTTGTTTGCATGATCATGTGGCCCTTACTAAGGACAGTTTGCGAGTGGACACGGAACGGGGAAGTAAGACCAGTTTGACCAGAGCAGATTCTTGGGGGGAGCTCGAAGAAGGTAGGGACCAAACAGCTGAATCGTACCTTCTGACCTCCCCTTTCTCTCGTGCAAATCACCGTCCGCCTCTCCTTGTTGCAGTCGAAAATGGAAGCAGTGGATCCTCTCTCGCGGCCGCTCTTTCGTCTACTCGACCGCACAACCCATCCCCACCGTTGCAGCTGCGTTAGGTGAGCCACTGAAAGCTGTAGAATAAGCCTACAAAGTTTTTCCACGTCTCCGTCCGAGTCTTGAAGGCGGCTGACGAGGAACTTCATGCTGGACTCTTCCATGGTGAAAAGAATCTCGCTGGCGGCGACCTCCTCAAACGACCAGCCCCGTTAAGCGATAAATTCCGTCCATGTGAGGTCAATGTGACACATGACTCTATACCTTCTTCCAAAGTCAGGGGCTATCTTTCGTTGCTGTCTGTCTCGAATGACACACTCGTAGCCACCGTTGGCTGGCCCCAATTGGGCGGCTGCATTGAAAATCAGAAGCTCTCGACTCAATGGAGCAAGTTGTTGATTCCTCGAATCCACGATGCTTGTGCTCGAGGCTTCTATGTCGCTGCAACTCCGGGCCTTCTTCCGAGGATCCGACAGTTCTGCTCTAACTTGGTTTTCAAACTTGTCTACACTTAGGTGCCTGAGATGCCTGGCTCCTGATAAGCCCGTTGCCCTTCTCATCAGCTCTGTGAGCACTTTAGTGTCGCCCGTCAGCCTTCGCAGCGACCCTTTGTCAGGTTTTTGAATTTGCAAAGCGCCACGAACACAGAGCCGTCATTCGTTGGGTGCTTAAATTAAAGGAGATGAGTCAAGGCTGGTGCCACGGGAATGGCTCTATTCCGATCATACTCCCAACGTTCCGATCAAGACACGATCACCTGGATGTTCCTCAGCCGCATTGGTGGTTGCCCGACGAGAGCCCTGGCGGCAGCGCCACGTGTGGGCCCTCGTCGATGCACTTTCCGCCGCTCTGGGCGTTCCGTTCACGTCCCCGATCATTTCCGTTGTCATCGGCGGAGCAAAGGAGGCGCTGGACGCGAGCAACGAATTGCTGCGGAGGGGCTTCCACGTGCCGGCGATTCGCCCGCCGACCGTTCCGGAAGGATCTTCCAGGTGGGTGATAGGGATTGTTAGACTCAGGTTTGGGTTATGGATGTAACAGAGTCCTGACCAGGGTTGATCACCAGGTGCTGTGTCGTGGGCTGTCTATCGGCGATCCAACTGCACACCATTTCGGAAGGTCTTCGACGAAATTTGAACGGACCTGGTCCGTACTGCAGAGACTTCGCACCGGCAGTTCTGAATAACACAGTCCTGTTTCTTGATTGAGTCGGCTGCAACACGCACGCCGCTTGTGGGTGGGACTCGTAAAGCCGTACGATCTGTGAGCGCGTGCACCAAGTGGATTTCAAGCGTGTTGCACGCGTGGCGACTTTTCACACCAGGCAAGGACCTCTGTGCTGCAGGTTGCGCATCGCTCTTTCCGCGGCGCATACATTCGATGACGTGGCGGCGCTCGTCGACGCCCTTTCTCCCCTCCTGAAAAAGGGCCGGTCCCCGGCGTCTCCTTCTGGGGTTCGTTACGACGGTACTGGCCCCGCGATGCCTCTTGGCAGTGGCGAAATAGGTGTGAACGAGCCCGAGTTCCTCGTCCGTGGAGTTGACTTTGGTGTGAATGGGGCCACGGCCTCAGACCCTCAAAAGGAGTTCGGCTTGAGTGGGCGCGATCCAACCATTCGAAAGGGGGGCTTTGATGCAGACGGGCTCGCGGTCCCACTTTCTGAGGGCGGCTTCGGTGTGAATAAGCTACAAGCTTCGGGAAGTAAGCGCGGCCTGGGCATTGACGGGTCTCGCATTACGAGAGGCGAAATTGGGGTAAACTCTTCCGATGTCACTTTTCGAGGGGAAAAGCTTGATGAGAATGGGCTCGTGTCAATCTGCGTCAACGCCGCAGCGCATGGTGCGGATACTGGCCAACCTCCAGCCGGCCAACAAATCATTGCGTCCTCGACTCTCTCAACGCACGTAGAATCTACATTTAAAAGTGTGGAATGTAGACGTGAACTGGTAGAGCAATCTTCATCGCAACAGGCGACAGCAGGTACAGGAAAAAGCGTAGGAGTTTCTCAGGTGTCGCAGCACGAGATAGGCAGGGTGATAGCATTGGACAAGAAAATTCGTCATCGTCAAACGGAATCGTTGTCCTGGTCTGAGCGCAGCCAGGGGGACAAGCCAGTGACGGACGCATTGGAAGCAACTCACGTGAGCAGCATAATAAGCCAGCGGTCGCGACTTTAGGCGTCTACATTCTCAAATCTGCATTCTAGTTAGGTGTGGTAATCTCAACGACACAGCAAATCTTACCTTGTGGACCTCACTATCAGAGTGAAAGAGATAGGTCTGGTCATGAAGGATTATTGGGTGCCCGCGTAACCAGCCGAAGTCATGCATACATTTGCGTTCTCAAACTGCCCTTCGAAGCCTAGTCACTTTGCCTATAAGATCCGCCTGCACGCGGAATGCCAAAAAGCTCTATTTTGGGTAGCCGAAGGAGGCCCAACCTCCTTTAGGCCCGGGCGATCGAGCCATTTTGCCTCAGCGAATCGAGACTTGGCTTTTCCAATGGTTGAGTCGGGCCGGTGACCAAGAGTCACGGATTCCTGTGCGCGAGCATCAAGGCCTTGCAGCATCAGACTATGCACCGCGTTTGAAATCACTGACGCGCATGATACATTCAGCATCCAATGAAGGTGAAAGTTCGGAAGCAGTACAATATCAAGCGTGTATGTATGGCTATCACACAGGCGGACCGCAGAACCGCAGAATAGCTGGGGGACGACCAAGAATCGCAGCGCTGCCGTCCAGATTTTGACGTCGAAAAATGAACGCTCAAGATCTTTCGTTTATTCTCAGTTAGGCCCGGTTTGTCCAAACCCTAGTATCGGAACCTGTCCTGCCAAAGTTTGCGACCCAGTAGCTAAACTTTGCAGACTGGAGTCCTTATTTTCAGATCGGACGGTAGCGCTGCGATTTCGTCCATCGCGAAGTTCTGCGGTCCGCCTGCACATGACCGTGCGCAATCTGATCAACCTTGAGCACATGTGCATCTGCAGTGTGACTGTTGCCGGCACAAGTGATCGCGAATCGTATGAGCGAGTCGTATATGCACAGTTCTGCAGTTGCCGCGCACATTCAAAGCACACCAACGTACCTTAAGTCAACCTGTACCACTACAGTAGAGACAATCAAGACGGTGCGCACGCAATGACCGAGGCGCATGAAATTGTCCTCTTTGGGTGCGTAAGGTCAGGTTTTGCCTTTGAGCCTGGAGCGCGAACCACCCCGGCTGGGTCAGACCATGACTCAGGAAGTTCCGGGAGCGGGCCCGGGGCCTCCCGTCTACCATAAGCAGAAACTCTAATTCCTCAACATGTTGCCGCATATTCCGATTTGCGCCTTGAACGAGTCATCGACGATGTTTTGGCGGAAGAGGGACTGAAGATGGTCGAGGTGACATGCATGATCATGCAATTGAAGGGGTCCCGGATGGATGAATTTGATTCGATCATTGTCCAATATTCGCGACTGCCGCCTGTCCTGGATCTAGCTTAGAGTGAAGCGTCTTATGATTGAAATTCGATGGACATCCTTCTGAATGTGACGTGAACAATGACTTGATTCTGTCGTGCTAATCCGCCGTGCTAATCCGCCGTGCTCGCTAGTTACACACTGCAGACCCTATCACTGCTTGCAATGGCGCGCTGCTCTACTCAGTCAAATATGCTGATTGTTTAATGACGCCGATAGCTGCCTAACGATGAAGGAGCCGGTATGCTCTGGAAGCTTGCCTATCAATGCTAGAGGAGCCGGTTTGCCCTGGAAGCTTGCTGAAGAATGGAGGAGTGTTTTGCGCTGGAAGCTTGCTGGTAGATATGCTCTTGTATGCGCCACACCGGTGTGACTGCATGTATCTAAGTATACCCTTGGCGCCAAGGATAAACTGCCATCCGTTCCCTTCTCAGCCCCAAGCCTGGAGCTGCAACCAGAGCAACGGATCCGGAACACAGCCCGAATATCTACGATCTTCAAAATTGAATCCCCTCATGCTGGCCCATCATCATGCGCCCACTATTACTCTCAGAAGTTGGAGGGGCCTGCCGTCAGGATCTGCTGCATGGTGGGCCTGTTGAAGAGAATATTGTTGACGCACAGCGGCTCGTCGTCGTATCTGGGGAGTGGGGGTCGGTTCGAGTAGTCCCCGTCGAGCAGCCGCACGATGTCGCGCTCGAACGAGTACGGGTAGATTTTGTACCCGTAGCGTTCAACGATCTCGCCGGATTTGGAGATGAGGTACTGGAAGAGAATGAGGCAAATTCATGGTTAAGAAGAGGTTTGCTCGGGATGCTCTGAGCCGCTTGGTTTTGGAGGTCACGAACAGGCAAAATCATTTTCTTATGGCTTCGACCCCAGACAGGCGGATTGGAGTTATCAAGGATCGGAAGAAACTTTTGTTGAAGGCTTCAGGGAATCCTGTATCACAGTCGGACTAAGGGGGGGAGCTGTCCCGCGGGCCTGTTAGGCTTGCCGATCGCGTCTGGCAGAGGGCTTATGAACACTTCGTGCGCAGATCCTCGCTCCCTGACTTGGAGGAACCAATCCTCCTAGGCCCTTCAATAAGCACGTGCTAAATTTCCATCTTCGATCAGATAAACTCAGAAACTATGGCCCTGGAGCTGGCTGAGGAGGGCGGAGCAGACGAAGCGGCATTCAACGGAGGCAACTCCTAGCCCCTGCTCGTAGTTGCCACCAACGAAACTCCCGTGGCCCTTGGCTGGGAGCCTTGTGAGAAAGCGACTCCAGTCTGGTTGAGCAGGCATTCATTCAAGCATGGCCGGAACAAAGAAACTGGGAGCCACAAGTTGCCAGTCTCACCTTGGTGAAGTTCCAGCCGACCGCCCCATGGTCTTTGCAGTATTTCTGCACAGCGGAAGGACCAGAAGAAACGTCAATCCCTTTCGAGACAGCTCCGTTGGTCCTTTTTGGAAGACTTATTAGCCAGCAGCCAATGTGTAAGGACTAGAGATGAGGACTGTCCTTTCAAATTGACAGTTGAGCCCGGCGGACGATGCTCAGATCGCGGTTCTTGGAAGCACATGAGATGCGCTGAAGGCCCGTCAAGAATGATGCTCAAAATGAAGCGGAGCTTCCAATGCTTGTGGTTGTCTTTTGTGCCCTTGAAACAATGCAATCACAGATAATGCTTCGAAGGGTCCCACTGAATCCTCAATCTACAATTTGGCGTAGGCTACGAGCTTCCGAGGTAAAGAAGATGCTTCCTGGGGGCTCACAACGGGTTGTCGAGCGAGGCGCCCAACTTCGTAAGTCAAACCTAGAGCGCAGAGGCTGATCGAGCAAAGTCCAGCTTTGCTGCCAGCCTCCGTAATTCATCCAGTAAGATTTCTTCGAGCCACTAATCTTATTCCAAAGCTAAAGATGGGAGTCGAAAGCCAAGCAATAAACTGATGCAGCGGGGTCCCTCTTCCTGGTACGTACCTTCAAGTACCGGTACAGGGGGCTCATGTTCTGACCATTGACGTTGCACTTCCCTGCGACCATGAACTCTCCCCCTTGCTTTCGTACAAAATCCTCAATATCTGCATTTCAGAGGAAGGAAGTGCTTAATGAACAGACCAAAACATAAGCTGTCGGTTTTCCAGTGGACAAAGCATCGTAGGTTGCGAGGGACTTCCACAGGAGAAAGCCGCCGTTCACTAAGGCTCATGGTCAGCAATCAAACAACTGACCCTTTCACAAGCGTTTCGTTCTTTAGCTGAATTTTGTCAAAGCCGGCTTCCGTTTCGTCTTTTTGCTGCTCAGAGTGGAGACCGCGCTATTCAAAAGTATTGGCCACTTGACTTACTCTTGGAACAATGAGGAATTGGTAACGAAACGGAGTCCTCGGACCAGCAGATCCAGATAAACTGAAATCGTAGATCTCTTACGGTGCGACTTTCAATCGATCATGATTGAGCATGTGAGTAAGCGTTAGAAGCTGTCAAGGTGACCGACCTTCGTTTGAGCCCGGCTCTTGGTTGAAAAACTGGTTGCACGGCACTGCAATGATCTCGAACTCGGGCCCGCCATACCGCTTGTACAGCCCGACCATCTCCCTGCGTTTGATAATTCTCAAAATAGATTATAAATAAGCCGAGGTAATAGTAAGGTAACCGCACTGGGACGGGTAGGTTAGTTTGGTGGTTATGGTGGGTATGGGTGCGGAGCAGGTAACTTTTTGAGTTAGGGTTTTAGTATTAGTCGGAGTTTATTATTATCGTGGCTACCTATGATCTTTCTTGAAAATCATGTGCGTTTGAATCGGGTCCCAGCGGTCGATCAGAAGGTTGCAACGTGGCAGGTTTTGGGAGTTGCCATATCAGAATGTTCTTTCTTTTTTGAGCTAAATCCTATCCATAGCTAACCTGACACAACCTTTACTGCTTCGTGGACTCAAGCTAGGGAACGAGATTGAGGAAGAGCAA
Organism: Klebsormidium nitens; assembly: GCA_000708835.1. Lineage (NCBI taxonomy): Eukaryota > Viridiplantae > Streptophyta > Klebsormidiophyceae > Klebsormidiales > Klebsormidiaceae > Klebsormidium > Klebsormidium nitens. Next base: position 260,522 of record DF236979.1, on the reverse strand, counting down.
CTCTTACCAGAACTAATCAGAATTCACAACAAATGGAGAGTGTACTTAGATAATGAGAGCAACAATGCAAGCCACTGCACATACGAGGATTGACAAATGAAGCACTAGTAAGTTTGAATGAGATCACTATTGAGATTAAAGCCATTGTTTCAGTTGTTCTTCCAAAGCTGTTACGAGAGTAACGAACTGCAAACACTTTACAAGCGTCAGCTAGGCTTCGTACGTCTATTGAGGTGCTGTTGACTTACCTGTAATTCTTCATCGCGTGGCCACATCGACTTGCCACATTGATGACCAGGACGACCTGCAGTTGCATCAAGCCAGGTCACAGACAGCCTTTATCCTCCACAATCAAGCAGATGCTGTCATTCAGAGCAGCCGCTGAAACAACTGGAGTGGTACCCTCAAATCTGACCACATACAGTGTGGTTTTACGTTGTAACGTTGTCGTCTCTGACATGATCCAATCCCGCAGTGCGGAAAGTCGCATTCCTATGGATGCCAAGAACGTAGCCAAATTCAGAACATATACCGAAGCGCAGGTAACTCACACTAGCTTGCACATTCATCCACCATAGTGGCATCATCAACTCAAGCACGGGATGTCGTTTCTAGCGACCCGACTTACCTTCCCCTTGAAAGTTGCAAAGTCAATGACATTCCCACGGATGTCAGGAACTTTGAGGGCATGAAACGATTTTGGAAGCTTTTCTAGCTTCCTCTTGGGAGACCGAGGTGCCGGCTGCGATGCCGCCGCTGTGCTCGCACTGCACCCCATGGCGGTCATGCGGAGTCATCACTCCGTCCTGCTGACCATTGCGCTTGGACAGACCAACATCATCAGCACACATAATTGATGACACGACAAGAATATCCCCTGGCCTTTTCAGACCTCCTAGGTGCCGGCGCCGCTGCCTACAGGAGGGTTTTTCGCCTTGCTTGACCTGCAAAGCTTGATTCTATGGCATTGTCTAGTTTGCGCAACCCTGATCCAAGGCCCGGTTGTTCTCAGAGATACTTGTCGTTACCTAACCACCCCTACAGCCCTTTTGGCGTCATGAAGAAGAGTGGCCCAAGACCAACGCGTTATCAGGTGCGTGATTGAAGGTCCGTGTTATGGATTCTGGCCTTCCAACTTGCAGGTGATTCTAGGCTGTGCATGAGCCTAGTCACAGATTAAAATCTGGGCCCCCTTCCCCAGCCGATCTGCATTTCTGACTTTTGATCAGAGCATTATGCCCACCTTGCCCTGCTTGCAGCCGATCAATGTCCTTTGGACTTCTGCAAAGTTCTCGAGGTCTGGTATACCCATTTGACGAACGTTCGAGAAGCTGTTCTTGTTGTGGCAAGGCGGCGCAACGTCTTCAAGCGATTGCATTATTTTTCCCAGGACGTTGAAGGATCAATCAAAGCTCTCAGTATCGCAAGAGGCTGCGCTTTTGAGGCGAGGATCATTGGATTGATTCCTGTGCTTTTGAGTGCAGTCTGCGGTCCGAAGCCTAGGGAATCCAAAAGCTGCTTATACCACCAGCCCACGGGGTCCGCCACGGGGCGAAAACGTGATTTGCAGTCTGACAAACTAATATCTTTGACTCTGGAGACTAGAGCCGACACGCACATCATGCTAGGTATTGCTGATATGACGACACGACCGCCCGAACTTTCAAGCAATAGCATAAATAGCATGCAGGACAGGCTGAACTCGAACTTCGAACGATGATGGGTAGGTCCTCGCATTGTAGTACGTTCCTACCTAGATATAGTACTTCTGTACCTACTTCAAGATCTCAAAAATTCCGAGTAGACGAGTAGGCACATGAGTATTCGTACAAAGACACAAAGACAGCTTAGCTGCACACCAACAATACCTATGTACATTGCAACATTGCTGGTACATCATAGTACATCATACATGGTGGGCAGTACAACTGGATAAGGTGGGACCATGCAGGGACGACACTGAGGCGCCGCTAGTACTGTGTGATAGGCGTGTTTCGTGTCTACTGTAGGGCCTATGGCAATGCCTTGCCACATGAAATCCATAGCGCACGGTAAAACAGACGGCAGTTGATCCCTTGGGATGCGTCTGATCCGTCGAGCCAAGTCGACCTCCGGTGATCGACGGCTGGGCAGCATCCTAGCGGATACGCGACCGAGCACGTGACATGTTCCAACAAAGTGGCGGATTATAAGGGCCCGACCCACGCTTTCCTAGGCATGTCGAAATTCTGGTTGAGAACGTCAATAGTTCAAAACCCACTGTTTGCAGGCAATGATGAGGCTTCGCCGGTTTCGGTCCTACTGAGGTGGTTATTTCTAACACCCTCTCGACAAGGAATATGTGCAATTCATATGCGCGCCAAAAAAGTGCACAAATTCGTAGGCAGCGTTTCAGGCCCAGTGCAAGGCCCACGCTTGCACGCTGCTGAGTCACCAAAGCTGCCGCCCATCTTCCTTCCCTTTCGAAATCAGCATGTCAGAGCAGGACATGACCTCTGACGTTTTGCAGTACCTATTACCTAGTATTACTATGAGGGTTGGATCAATTTTTGAGAGGGTGCGAAAGCCCCTTGTTTAGCAGCATTTCGTCAATCTGAGCTGTAGACGGTGGTGGCACCGCACGGGCACCGCTCGCGTCGCTGGTCAATTGCGATCCATCGCTAGCATTCCAGGAATATTATCTTGTTAAGTCAGAGTTGCACGCAGAATTCAATTGGATTCTTTACAGGCAAGGAAAGGAGACGTTGGCGCTAGAAGTGTACAGTAGCCTTCGAAATGGCACTTTTTGCTGTACACCAGGCGTGCTCGAGTTGCCCAATAATGTCACAGATTCTCGGCCGAGGAAGTCAGGCTATGCAGAAACCGACTCTGCAGAGCTCCCCGTGCCGATTTGTCAACCTGCGCCGATTGATACCCCCAGATCTATGCATGCGGAGGCCCAGGATCCCTCAACCTGCGAGCGCCAGCTTAAGATGTCAAAGTTTATCTCATCAAACTAGCCCGGCAAGGATGAAAGGCACTCAATTGCCTCTGAATCCGACTACTAGGCACCGTACGCTTGCATCATCCAGAAACCTATCCTCCGCATCACAAATCGGTGCAAGTGCAGGATGCTTGAAACAGACCGTCAAAACCCCGTCAAAACACCTCTTACAGTGCGCACAGTTGCCTGCTCCCCGGCTGACACTAGCTCGCGCTGCAGAAAGTAGACCCCTTTTTGGTTCTCGGCAATGTAAGCTTGGCTACCAGAAGCGCCGGCGGTTATCTGTGGTTACAGCAGCGAAATGGTGGAAGAAGTGGTCCCGAAGACAAGACAGCGATCTGCACAAGGATCGGCCGCCCGGGCTTCCGCTGACCATGAAAGACATAGAGCCGCTGCCGCCAGAGGAGTTGGAGGCGCGATTGAACTGCGACGTGGAGATGCAGGTAAGGCCTCCCTCGAAGTCATGTACTGCGCTTTTCCAGCAGCACAGTATTTGCAGATACTGGGGCGTGAGAACTTGTGACAGTTGTAATTGTGGTGGTAGTATATATGCACCCAAGCAGCGCGTTTCGTTGCTAGATTGAAAGGTCTGGTCTGCCTACTCTTCTGCTGACATGAGCGTCGTTGCGAAACAAGGTCTCATCGCAAAGTCCGCACTTTCCAGTCCTTTCGTCGAATCTTCATTTATTGTTAGCATCCATGTAACGTACAAAGGGGATTCTTTCCCTGCAAGCTTGTGTTCTGCATCTTCTTGCCTCGGTTTTTGTACGAAGCAGAGCGGTTGAGTAAACGCAGCTGTTGACGGTGTGCTGGGTCAGGTTGGCGAACGTCGTAAAACTGCTTGCATCAAGATAGGAACCTCCTACTACCGGCTTTGCGCTCGGATATTCAGTGGTGGTAGAACTGTCTTGAATAGTTGCGCCTGAGTCAGACCTTCAGCGACAACTGCTTGTCGATGCGGTTTATCAGACTGGCTTGTACAGAAATCCTTGAAGAGCTCTCTGCTTCAGTCTCAAGTACAAAGTTTGGATGGCTGATATGATCTAGATTCGCTGGTTTACAACCATCACCGTCCCAGGATTGAATCCAATGACCCCATTGTGTGTGCAGGCTTGCAAAAAGCCGTTGTTCTCATATACTGGTGAATGTAAGCGGTGTCAAGGTACGGGGGTCGTGAGCTTCTACCGGAAGAACGGAAAGGAGGTCATTAGCAGCTGCATCACTTGCCAAGGTGTAGGTAAGATCCGCGTCCTTCATCTGTTCGAAGAGATGCTGAACTCACGGGACTTTCTATGTGCCTCAGTTATAGGAGGCTGTCCATTCTTTCCAAGTGGCATCTCCTGGTCTCGGTACTGTCTTTCTCCACAGAATTTACAGTTGCCTGTAAAAGCCAAGCTCTGTATCTAGTTGCTGCAACTTTTTACAAGCAAAAAGTGGCATTAGACCTCAACTGTTGGCAAACTGTAAGATTCATATAGCGGTTTCGGTTCAGTCAGGACTACTTCCATAGTTGCGTGGACAGAAAGCCCAAGTGGGCAAGTGGCGCGGCAACATGTGTCCTAACGTGCGACCTTCCAGCCAACCTGCTTGGTGTCTGCTTTTCGAATCCATTTTAGTTGTTCAAGTAGGTCCCCGTCGTTGCATTTGGATGACAACGTATGTGTCACTTCCAGTTAAACAAATGAGGAGTGTGGCTTGAAGGCTGACTTGATTCCTTTTGGTGCTTGTAACCACAGGATACGTCCAGCGCATCACAGCTCGGGAACATGCTATCACGTTTGAGGATCTTGAGAAGCCAGATCGATAACCTAAACGGCACTCAATCTGATCGAGCTAGGCAAACAGACGAGTACCGTCCATCATTTGCACAGATAGTTGCTGGCAGCCTCGGCAGGATTCATCATAAAACCAAGATTCGTAGGACTCATTCTTTCAAGGCATAGAGTTGCTCACGTGAGCACATGCGCCTCTGCCAGCTTTCTTTCCGCATCCGACCGCGAAATTATCATGAGGATTGTCAGCGCACCGGCTTGTTAAATCTTGTAACGTTCAGCGCCTGTATGCCGGATCAACCAAGTTCTGTATCCACTATAAAGAAATTGCTGTGCGGCTGATACATAGCTATGGTGTGATGTGTGTGATCCACATCTTCGTCAATTCCGAATGTTTGTTCAAATTCAACAAACAGGAGAGCACCATGCTACTGGCATCATGCATATCACAGGTTTCATTGTGAGTTAGCTATACGGGCGTAAAGTTGATGACCTCAATTAACATGCCACCGTCCTCAACTAGCTAGAGACAACGTTGATGACCGTCCGGATCGGATATGCGGTTGCTCCTAACGCATGTGTACGATCGCTGCATGGCCTGCGCGTATACCAAGCTGCGGATGGTTGCGTCAAATATAATGCCAGGCCCGACCCTCTGGATTTATTTCGCGCAAATCCAACGTCCGCACACATGAGAAAGGGCCGGTGCCTGATATCAATCAGGCGTATATACTTGCATGGTACATTTGTATCTTGATTTCAGCTATTATGCGGGTCAGCCCAGCACAATTCGCCATCGCAGGTCATGATGGGGCCACGTTCCCCCGTAATATGCAAAACAGCTTTACACAACAATAACTCTAGCCATGCAATATAGGCTTTACAACAACTCAAAGTGAACGTCTGGTCGAAGCAACGTGTGCTTCTTCTGACAACGTTTCCAAACAGGATAATGGCTTATTGTCATTTAGAGCCTTACCGGGGCCTTACCTTTTCATGGCATTGCGTGATTATTGGACGCATGAACACGAAACCATTGGTCGCATGATCAGATATCGGTCTTTCTGAATGACATGACCACCCCTTTCTACAAACGTTCATTCCAGGACTATCCACACACTTCAGCGGGCGCCGACTGAAACCAGGCGAAGGCGCCTGAGGGTGAACATTTCATCGGCGCCGGCTTATCTTTGTTTATTATGAGACGGCGCCCACTCCAGAACTCCAAGCTACCTCTCTACGCGTGTCTGCTTACCACGCGTCGCAACCTTATTACACCACGTTCGGCCATCCATGACCCTCACACTACGGCAACGACTCCCTCCGAGCGCAGAGCCACCGCCTGCTTCTTGTTTTGCCCCTCATCCGCTTCCCCCGGGGATCCCTCCGCCTGTCGCTTGGACCCCGCTTCCGCCGCCGCACTCCTAGTTTGCACCCCGGTTTGTTCCCCGGTTTGCCCCCCGGTTTCCACTTCGGTGTGCTTCTCTACCGTCGTCTCTTCCTCACGTCCGCTCCTTTGCGGGCCGCATCCTCGTCCGTTTCTGGGTATCCCTCCGCCTGCCGCTGGGACCCCGCGCTCCTAGTTTGGACCCCGGTTTGCTCCTCCCCGGTCGACTCTTCCTCACGTCCGCGCTTATGCACCGCATCCTCGTCTGTCCCGGGGGATCCCTCCGCCCCCGCCTCGGCCGACGCGCTCCTAGTTTGGACCCCGATCCGCTCTTCCTCGGTCGACTCTTCCTCGCGACCGCGCTTGCGCGCCACGCCGTTCCCCATCCCGGGGGATCCCTCCGGTTGCTGCTTGGATCCCCCGTTCCTGGTTTGAACACCAACTGTTTCTTCCTCAGTCGGTTCGTTCTCACGGCCGCGCTTCTGCGCCACGTCATTCTCCGTTTCGGGGGGTCTTTCCGCCTGCCGCTTGGACCCCCCCTCCGCCGCTGCGCTCCTGGTTTGGACCCCGGTCGGTTCTTCTTCGGCCGGTTCTTCCGCGCGCGTGCGCGTGTGTGCGGCGTTCTCGGCCTGTTGCCGCTCGTCGCCACGTGGCGTCATGCTGAGGCCTTCCACGACTTCGTCGATGTTGACCTTCTGGTTGTGGACCGTGTTCACGCCCAGGACGTACTGCTGGTAACTGCCGTGGAAGATGCCTGGAATAGGCGGACAGTAATCTTACGGAATCAGAACGTAATCTAATGCTAGCAATGAGGTGTTCCTCACTCACGATATACCTGGCTTTGTTTCAGTTGAAAAGATTTGCAGTGACTTCTGATGCTGTAAGATGAGTAATCGAAGAAAGATAGGGATAAATTGATGGGTTCTGCCGCGGGAGTTGCCTGGATTGTGCGAACAGCCGATCGCTCCTCGCTCGATGTGCCAATATGTTGTACCATTGTGAGGTTCAGAAAGCAAACTCCCAGTGATTTGCTGCTGCTCATATAGTCCCCGAGAAAACTGCTGTCAAGAAACGATACTGAGCTGGCACTCCCGTGGAAGTTGCTTGAAACGCGCGGAAAGGAAAACTTTGTTCACGTTCTTTGACTAAGCCCTCCTACCAGCCTCGTTTCTCTGAAGCAGAAACCTGCGAACAATCTTGTCAATCCTCGGACTAGAACAATTGCGACGATTGATAAGACAATTGCAGACAATTGCAGATCTTCGCAACGTGCCCACCTGGCTGGATGACCGGGATCGGGACGCCCGTGTCTTTGGACGCCACGTTGACCGTTCCAAAGTTGCGAACACACACCGAAGTCAGGGCTGGAAAGCAACAAAAACAGAAGTTGTGTCAGCCAAAGACGGCAAGCTTCGTTTAGGCCGTGTGGCAGACTACCTATGCCATCAAACTGACTCACTGATCACAGGGCCCCTTCCATCCGAAATGCTCGTACAACAGTTCTTGATCCTGGACGACTTTGCAAGTGGGTCGCTTGCGGCTATCGTTCATCCAGGGGTCAAGACTTTTGCTCAATGCAGATTTACCTCACATCGAGGCTCCGACCTTGTTCGACAAACCTCAACCAGAAGCGCTCACTTGCAAACTTCTTTTGGTCGATATCTCCTCCAGGCGGCAGCACGAACAGCTCGGGGTAGTCTCGGCCCAGCTTGTAGAAGAGCGCATCTAGAGTGGCAATCATGTCTTGCTCCGCCTTGAGCGGGATGAAGGGGCCCTTCGCCAGGCCCTCCTCAGGGTCCAGCTCCCGGTTGAACCGCCCGGTCAATTGGTTCCACAGGATCTGGAAGGTGCCCGGGCAAAACGGGTTTACGTCTTGCTTCTTTTCAATATAATATTGCCTTTTTGAGTCACTCTTTGTCGTGATTAGTACGTCAAAGAAGGCACTGTGTCGAAAGTAAAGGTCTATCTTGTTGAGTTCGATAAACGTTGGGATTATGAGTGCTGCAAAATCTGCACTTCGGTCGAAGTGGAACCGCCCGGTCAGCTGGTTCCAGAGAACTCTGCGAGTGCCCGGGGCGGTCAGACTTTTCTCGAGAGTTGGTAATAATAGCTTCGATGTGCTCTGCAGAAACACAGAAGCGCCCAGTCAGCCGCTCCTAAAGGCTCTGAAGCGGCCAGAGCGAAATCTTTGTTCGTCAAATCGTCCTCCTTTAGAGTTAGTGCCGTCAAAGGCAGAAAAGGCTCTCGGTTGAAACGCCCGGTCAACAGGTTCCCCAGGACCTGCAAGGAGCCCGGCCGGAGAGGAACGCTTTTCTCAAAGTCGTCTCTTAGATCGTCCTCTGGTTTGATTTTTCCCTGGCAACCGAACGATGGATTTCCCCCTTCAAGCGCCCGCCAAAAGGAGAAAGAATCGTGTGTGAAGCCTTCTGTCGAAAGCGCGCAGAAACGAGCTCCGGGTTTTATCCTCCGGCGTTCCCCTGTTTTGAAGTATCCTACCTGGTTACCCTGAGTGACTGGAAGGGATCCTCCTTTACCTATACCGAAGCTGTGGCATCTCGAGCGCAGCGTTTTGTCGGGACTGGACATGTAAAGATCTAAGCCCCCTCTCCTAAAACTCAGACAATTTCACCAAGTACAGAGCTGAGCCTCTCAATCAATTATAGATCGGAGCGAAAGGAGAAAGTGAGGTTAATTCGCGCATGCGAACCTCAGACCGATGAACAAGACACCTAGCACGAGAAAAACGACACAGCAATCAGCCTGAAGCGCGAATCTTCAGGACCTCAGGATTTAATAAACAGAGGTAGTTCGACTTCCCCACCTGCTGCACCCGCGCCTTGCACGCGTTGACCTTCATGAGGTCGCACATGTGCATCATGAGCGCGCGCACGCGGTAGAAGTCGGTGACGTCAGCGTGGAGCGGCACGACCGCGTAGTCCGCCACGCCCAGCGCGATCTCCGCGTACGCGTAGCTTGACTTGTCCGAGTCCGTGTCGATGAACAGCTTCCAGCTGCCCTCCAGTTGTTCATACGACCTGAGGAGGAAAAACGACGTTCCTGGTTCCGGCTTGTGAATTTCGTTGGATCATGAGTGGGTATGGTTCGAAGCGCATTATGGATTCCCATGGAAGCGCCAGGTTACAGTGAAAAGTAAGCAGCTGGAGTTTTTCCGAGTCCGTGTCGATGAACAGCTTCCAGCTGCCCTCTAGTTGCTCGTAAGATCTGGAAGGGCAAAAACGATCCTCGAAAATCCTGCTGTATGAAGTGCATTAGCATCACAATCAGCTTATGGCTTAACATGAAGCTGTACGGAAGCGCGGGAAAGATTGGCACGACGTGCGATGCCAGGTGCTCATGAATCCCTGAGTAACGTAAACGTATTGTCGATAGAAAGCAGTTTCGGACACGCGTCTCTATCCACCTTCCAGGAACAGGGTGGTCATCAGATGTTCGCGGAGAAATATGCGATTGGCGTGGGCAGTCTTTGGAAGAGGGTTCTGGCGTCGAATGACGCTGTCCCTAGAGAGCGAGGCTAAATGCACTCAGGCAAATCTTAACAAATGTATAGAAACGAAAGCCGGGTCGTTGTATCTGGACCTCAGGGACCCTGGCATTCAGATCTACACGAAGTTATCCAAGACGGCTCGCAGTATCGGCGGCGTGTTCAAATATCCGACGGCTTAAGCTTTAGGACGAGCGTTACGCTCGGCCAAAACAAAACCGCGTGAATTCGTACGTGAGCAAGAAAGGGCGGATCCTGAGAGCATTGTCAGTTCGTCTTCATGCCGGTACGTTGGTCTGTCGATGTGGAAACGTTCTCGCCCAGACTCGCGGAAGTGACTTTATGCAGAAGCCGGAGGGAGATTTACGCAGGTAAGAGCTCACTTGTTAAGGACTTCGCAGATGTCCCGTCTCTGCGTCTCCGAGAAGCGAATGCTCTTCACCGCATCGCCTCCGCTGGGGCACAGGAACAGGTTCTCCGGGAGCCGGGCGTTCGCCTTGCACAGCGGAATCGCGTACCGCTCGATGCTCACCATGCGGCCTCTGCAGCGGAAACGGAACGGAACGATGGTCGACGGGGAAATCCTTGGAGGCTGCTGAGGATCTGCTTGTTCATAGAGTTTCGAGAAAGCGCGCATCTAACAGATCTCGACGCATCTTGTGATACAGGGTGAGCGTGAGGCGTCTGGGGACTGGACTAACAACGACTGCTAATATGACACAGACGTGACGTGGAGGTAGATCAGCCCCCCCGCGCCTTCTATGCGTCCGGAAAGAATCTTCCGGAAGGTCCGGAAAGGATCTTCCGGAAGGTCGACACTTGAGCTGGTCAGGAAGACCGGCGAAGCGATCGGGGACTTACTGAATCATTATTGAAACTCAGACAAACTGCTTGGCAGCTGACTACATAGAGGTGAAAATACGGCTCGATGGTTCAGCTTCCGTCTTCGAAAGATAATGATCATCTAATGAGAGCAGTGACACTCGAGGAGAATTGGCGATCTGCTGTCTCAGTAAAGCTCAAATTACGCGACCAGCAGGCTGAGCTTGGGAGTGGAAAGTGAGGCGTGGAAAACCTACACTTCGTGATGAGTCGACGTGCCGCTTTCCTCGCCACCTTCCTCAGAGTCCTTTTGGCTGCGGAACGAAAAGGCGTAGTCAGTCCCCGCTGCGAGTTGACACCTTTACTAAGTCTCTAGTTGCTGTAATAGTGTGCTTCTGCTTCTCAAGGCGGCTCATTCGTCTTCCCATTTCAAGTAATTGTGTGCCATTAGCAGAGGAAGCTGCTCAATCCTGTCGACGATCAATACAGCAGTCGGTGCTTTGACTATCCATCATCAAGGTCAGTGAGAGAAACCCGCGGAAGCATTGCCTGATGTTTCTACAAGGAGAAGGCTGTACGATGAAAGCGGGGGAAGATGCAAAGACAGTCAAAAGCGAATAATGCAGTTACCAATTCCTGCAAAGTAGTAACTTACCCACCGTACCTGTCAGTAATCTCTTGCGAGAAGGCGATTTCCTGCGAGAAGGGCCCCGGGGGGGGGTCACCGCTGCTCGCCTTCTTGGGCTGCGGCAGCGCCCCTAGGAGCGCGGCCAGGACCTTCTCATCCTCCTGCACGTCGTCCGTGAGCTGGAACCTGCAAAGGGTCGGAAATGAGAGCTTTCACATTGTGGACTGTCTTACTTTCTATTCGCTCCGGTCAGCCTTCGAAGACGAGCTTTGCTGAACGGTATGAAAGTCTGCACGTTGCAACCTACAGAGAGCAGGGAACAAAGAACATAATAAATGTTTTACCGCCCTAATCCTGCCTGGACCCAGCCTTTCCGAAACTGGACTCTCGCGAATTCTTGGACACGTCTTTCTTCGTTTGGACTCTACGCTAAGGCCGAAAGGGTGAGGAGTAGGTATACTGAGCCATGTGATTCACCAGGTAAACTCGAACACGCCTTAGCTAGCTCAAACTTCCAAAGCTGACGTTCTAAACCAAGAGAGGATCTGGCGCTAAGCGAATGCAATCGTGAAGTTGCAATTAACAAGACTGGCAGATTCTAAAGTTGATTACTTTGTATGGTCTTATCCGTTTACCAGGGCCTTAATCAAGACAAAGACTACTCTCACAAACTGAGGGATTCTGCTTCCGTCCTAGCTTGCACAGAAAAGCAGAACCATGGGCCACAACCGGGAGACCTACTTTGGAATGGCTTGCGCTAGCGCCTTCAGGAGGTAGCTCGTCGCGCTGACGACAGGAGCTATGGCTCTCTGGCGGCGCTTGCCACGCTGGTTGTGAGCGCCTCCCAGAAAGAACTCGGACACATCTCCCACCTACATTGGCAGATAGTGTGCTGGTAAAATAAAGTTCAAAGAAGTCTCTGGCAATCCTGCTTAATCTATTGTGCTGGCTAGGTAAGATTTCGCGTTTTGGTAAAACTTCGAATCACTTTTCTCGGTTCCCCGCTAAAGTTACCACGCGGCCTAGGTGAGCCTACTCAAGCAGAGTGAGCAACAGACTGTGATCGCAGCGTGCTGCCACCCATACGGAAGCAACGTCAAACGGAGCAATGTGAGAAGCAAAATCAATATCTGCTTGGTATTTACTCTTACGTTGTCGGTGGAACGGAGTCACCTCCTATCAAGATCCTTTCAAAAAGAAAGGTAATCCACCTTCATGCACGAAGGATTCGAAAGTGACACCTGGAAACTCTCCCTTCGATATCATACTGATGAACCTGCGCACGTTTTGTTTGTACTCGATATTACCACGCAGAAAGTACAAGCTGCGAGAAGATTCTTTCGAAATGAGCAAAAAGAAAATTTCGCCATGAATACTCACCTCGGTAAAGTCCAGAACGAGCACTTTCTCGTCGGGATGGTTCTTTGCGTATGCTGTCGCCAAATGATAGCACAGGGTGGACTTGCCGACACCACCCTTGTGATTCACGAAGACGTGCGTGCTCACAACCGGCATCTTTCGCTCCGAGAAGCAATCTGGCGCTGCTTCTTCCTGCAAAAATCTTCAGCTCCCACGTCTCGAAGTTTGGCTGAATACCTAACCAAGCATGCAAAGATGGAAAAGTAAAACGTCGCGTCCACCTCACATCTGCCCCTGCGCTTATCTTCTCCGGTCTCTTGCTGTCACCATCTGCAAAGGATTGTCCGCAGACGAGCTCCACAGTCTGAATTTCTACAGTTGAAGCAGCCGGCCCCCTGGTTTTGCGCGAGAGACACCGTCTCTTCAGATTGAGAGTCGAGCGTTCATGCATGGGGCTCATCCCCTCCGTGCGATCGGCAAGACCCGTCGAGCCAAGCTTGACGAACTGGATTTTGTTGTCTACTAGCGTCTCCATCACACCTCCATCATAAGTTCTTGATTATGGGTCAGTTAAGTCAGGTTGAGATACACAAGTATAAGAACCCGGGAGCACAAAGTAATCCAAAATTCCCACTACTATACGGCGCCCTTTGCACCCTTACCCACCCTAACCCCCGAACTAACCCCATCCGTTCTGCGGGCACCGACCTACTATCTCAACCTGCATGGCTGTAACCCAAAAACCCGGAATCGATGTAACTACTGTCTCCATCGTCCAGTCGTTCCTGGATTGCTAATCCTTTGGCGGAGTTCTCTAGCTCAATTTTATCAGATCGAGCTCATTGCGTTCTTAAGCTAGCCGTTAGAATGCTTGAACGTGCCCCGTTATTGACGACCTATGGCATGTATAGAATAGATTTATAGATCTAAAGCACACTGCGGACAAATCGGCAACACTTGGCCTGTCTCTTTCGTCCACAGGCTATAAGAAGTCTGACTTCTCATGCAAGTGTCTTTATACTCAGCCATTATCCATAAGGTTTTGGTAAGACAGATGTATCCGGCTATAATCTTATGTTTGCAGGGCTTGTCAATATGGCTGTCCAGAGAATGCAGTTTGCGCGAATCACAGTTGTACAATTACGTTGTCGGAAGCATCGAGGGCCTGGGGGCCCAACTCGTTTTGTTCGAGTCGCGGAGGCACTCACTGAGCTCAATATCGATCACTGTCCTGTACATGGCGAGCACGCTACGCTATCTGCATGATCACTCGTATGCAAGTAACCGTATGCAAGTAACGGCAACTCTGGCGAGAGTGACGGTCAATGACGTCTCTAATCAACTAAGTTAGAGTATGGTTGCATGATAGTATTTGCAGTTGAACATCGATTTCATGCTTAAGGATAACCGATTCAAAGCCAGATACCTTCTTGAGCTGATCATGGGGCGTCATGGAACAACAGGCCCGGTTCCATCACCATATTGAAGTCTGGTCTCATTCAATGCGCCAACTCTTGTAAGTTATCGTCGTGTGATCTGTAGTTGCTTGATTGAAAGCTGAGCTTCAAACCAATTTACTTAGTAACAAGCCCTTACGTGCTTTTCTCCTTATGTCTCTCAAGTAGAAGCCTTAGGGACGGGTATCCAAGAGCAAACGTTTGTAAGAACCATGCAAAGGCAAATCTAGGTTGCTTCTTACGGGCGATGTTCCAAGCTACCAACGCCTCAGCAGCATGGGCCAAAATAGCAACAATGAAAAGAATTCTAATATTTGCTTTCGTTTGGTATATCAATAGCATCATTGAGCGAACGAACTCTAAGTAGCCTAATGACCCCTCGTAAAATCCACAAAGACCGACTAGTGCAAGCCCACTACCAATAGCGATCCACCAAGCAGGTGCAGGGTGCGCCATCTTAGAATCATCCCCCCCTGACATGTTAATTGATCAGTGGATACCGAAACCATCTTGGGACATCAATGTGAGGACCAGCTTGGCATTTGTGATGGTCAAATGCTGGAGGGCCTGCGAATAAAAGCAAAGTAGATCATGTTGACAGTACCAACAGTAAGAAAACAGTAAGTTTTGACAATCAATCAATGCCACCAGAAACATCAGGCCGGCACGAAGATAGGCAGAACATCATGGAATGGAAATGTTCATTCATTCAAGTCCATGAGTTGTCAAGAGCAGCATTGAACTGGGAGAAATGGCTGCTTACAACCACTGCAGCCGAGAGTTTGTTAAGCCTGGACGAAGCGTCACGAAAACATCCAATCACCCGAACTGATTGAGATCAGCTCAAAACCAGACAGCTGGACCTTGCCATTGGACAGTGCTGGGAACTCTTCAGCGTTGTTTGGGGTCAGAGAAAGGCAGTCGAAACGTCTTCACTCAAGTTCTGTAGTATGAAGCACCATACACACACCATGTGTGCCTGATCACAAGTTCCACGATGTATGAATCCGAATCGTTCTGATGGGCCCAAGAAGTCCTGCTAAAAGCAAGTCAATGAGGGCAAAATCGGGCCCTCACCTTCTTGGAAGATCAATCAGTCAGCCACTTTGTCGCTTGGAAAGCGCTTCACTTGAGATGGGTTGTGGCGGTGCATGCCATGAGAAAGCGCCTGGTGACAAAATGCATCAATTCTGCCTGCAATTTGCAAAGCTTTTAAACTTTAAGTTTAAGCTTTCTGCCATGCCGTCTGAGCGGACCACCGCATCTATATTCTGACGCTAGAGTATGACGCTTCGGCAGCAGAAAGAGTGAAAGGATATAGCGCTTGAATATGAGTGTCAAAAAAAAGAAAAAAAAACCGCGGCCGCACTTGTCCTCCGTTCGCGGGCGGCCCGGCCCCTTTCACCATTACCGGACCTTATAAGTCTTACCGGTGTTAACACCATAAAGGAAGCTCTCTTCTAGTTAGCAAAATGGCTGTCGGCCTGCCATCGCTGGTGCAAGAGGTACAAAACTTGTGAACTCCTTTCGTTTTTCCGGACGCCGGACGGTGGGGCTTTCAGACTGTGGTACCTCTGTCCCAACAGTCGGGTAGCCCTAAACACAACAAAACCCTAAGAACAATGGCTTAGCCGTTAGTGGAACCCTGATCTGAAGGGAAGGGGTGTAACCCTAACAAACTGTCAGAGGGAGTGGCGTAACCCTAACACAACATCACTAACGTTGTGACTTAGCCCTAATGTCACAGCGAGTGCCCGGTTGCCTGGCCAGGTGCCTTACGGGGTACACACTGTACGCTTATCCCTTCTACGCGGTACCTTCCGATTCAGCGGAAAGTAAGCGTCCGCCGTCCGAAAAATCGAAAGGAGTTCACAAGTTTTGTCCGTTTTGCATCGCTGGTGCCTGAGAACAGACCTGCAAAATCAATCTCGAATCTTCGACAAGTGGCAGGGAAGAGGTGCGCACCAGGGCTTCCAAAGACGTGCGCTCAAGAGCTCCTCGCGAGAGCTCCGTCTGCCGTTCACCATGGCATCCACTGTCCTTGCGCAGAGAGGGGCTGCCTCGGTGTTTGGAGCATCGACGC
The DNA here is from genome assembly GCA_000708835.1 of Klebsormidium nitens. NCBI lineage: Eukaryota > Viridiplantae > Streptophyta > Klebsormidiophyceae > Klebsormidiales > Klebsormidiaceae > Klebsormidium > Klebsormidium nitens. Next base: position 244,529 of record DF236979.1, on the reverse strand, counting down.
ACATCGCTCCGCAGACACGCCCGTGCAGGGCGCTCGCTTTACCAGTCTTCCCCTGCAGAAAAGCAACACCACTTCGCCTCCCCTTCAGGACTCCTTCTTCCCAATTCGCAGCTCACGTAGAACAGGCGCGCCGCGCACAGAAAACGCTCCCTTTGGCGTCACATCGGAGTGCTGGGGTTCGCGCAGAGTCTGTGGAAGCTTCAGAAACTTCATCGCAAACCCCTATAGAAGCTGAGCCAGTTGTCGAACCCTCTGCTCCACTTTCAAAGCTGGCGGCGACTGTCGCGGGCGCTGCGGTTGCGCTCGGACAGACAATGAAGCAGCAATGGTGGGGGGAGAATGGCGCGGCCGCCAAGAGGATGGCGGTCGCTTTCGCGTTCGCGGCTCTCCCAATTGTGCTTAGCGGTGTCGTGGGGGTGCCGTCGGCGCTTGCGGCTTCCGGTGGTAGGTACCAGAGGAACCAGACGTCCCGGGGTATCATGTACTTTGCCATGACGCTCCTGGTGTCAGTGAAGCAGGTGCGTGCCCCGTTTCTCTGATGGAATTGTCAACTGCTGTGTCCTTTGTGACATTTAGAGTGTCGCGTCTGTTTGTTTGTCTTCTTTCCAGAAGACTGGTGTGTTGTGTGGTTTCCCCAGAGATCAACAGAGCTTTTCTATGCGAGCCTAGATAGTTAAGGTAGAACAGGTGCGCAGCTCCTTAATTTGACAGCATTGCGCACCACCTTGTTGTTATGAGATGGCTTCTCTGTGTCCCGGTACTTTTCCGAGAAAGGTAATGCTGCGGACTTTGGCCTCGTGTGTATGCATGGTTGGCACAGAGCTTGTGACTGCAGTCCTGAAGCAATTGACATGGGATATAGCCAGTCTTACCCAAGCGATTGTTTCTTTTTTAGCTTGCCTAACGAGTAGAAAGGCACCAGAACGTTCTTCTTTTTGGTCTAGCGGAGGTGTCTGCAGCTCATTGATGACAAGGGTTATCAAGTAGCTGAAACACTAGAGGTTCCGCCAGAAACTTTCGCATTCTTTTCAAAGGGACAATAACAGAGTGCATACGGAGTTCTTTTTTTTGGCTGGGAGCGATCTACACGCAGTTTCCTGCAGTCTCGTGTATGCTGAGCAGGTTAGTCGTGCGGTTTACCTATGTTTCATATCATTGGTAATTCCGACAAAGTCCTCGTGATAGACTTGTTCATCGCGCTTGTTGCAGCTTGAAGTGTGGCGGGTAATAAAGTGGCAAATAGGTTGTGGCCCCAATTGGTCCTCTATTTGTTCTATTGTGATGCACTGTTGGAGTGCTTGACTTTTTACAGGAACTCCTGAGTTGCGCTCTGCGGGGACTTCTGTTTGAAGCACCAGCTTCCGAAGGAATCTATGCTGCTCAAATGAACACGTCAGTCTTTTCTTTCTGTGAGCGTCACATTGACCCCCGCTTGTGAGGATAGCTGCCCCGATTCTTTGTCAGCAAGTGAACAATGACTTGATGGACCGTAGTTGAAAGCACCGACCCTCTTTTTCCCCCCTGGACGTAATAATCAATCAGGAGGCTCATTGGATAACTCATAGCCAAAAACTTCGCCTCTTGTCAGCTTTCACGATTTCAGCCCGGTCTGCTGCTATGAAGTTCTCTTTTTCACTTTCAATGCTGTGCCGTGTTGGAATGTTAGGAGTTTCTTTGAATCCACTGCTGCAAGAGACGCCATCAGCTTTGGGTTCCTGCCATGAGCGGATGCTTGATCACGTGTCAGCTGCTTATCTCGGTTTTGAAAGCAGTCTGTTTCTCATTGTATCAAGGCATAGAGTTCAATTTTTGCATGAGCGAAGAGATAGGCTGTCACTTTTCCGAGCACTGCTAGGCTTGTCTGGTTAATCCTTTTCGGGTATTCAGGGTCCGGTCATAATCCAGCCTAACAAAGACATGGTCCTCAGTGTTAGTCTTTTGTCCTTTAGGAAATGAATGTTATACAATGGGCGCTGCTTTTGTCGAAGATACTCACCTGCCTGCCTCCGGAGCTTCTGAAGCATGCCCTCAAATCTAGCCCCGAGATTCAGTGACAAATCCTCCCACCTTTGCGGTCAAGTTGCTTTTCAACTCCATTCGCTCCAAGAATCTTGCCATGCTCCGTGTTTTTATGGCTTCTTCAACCAAGAAACAGACCAGGGTTATCTCTTAACCGCAGGTGCTCTTCATCTTCCGTGGGCTGCTTCTCCTCCGGATCGTGCTAACCTGGTTCCCTAACCTGCCCTGGGACAAGCACCCGCTCAAGGCGTCCCGGGAACTGACGGACCCTTACCTCAATCTGTGAGCTTCACAAAGGCTTCTGACTTCTTTCTCTTAGCATTCAGCAATTCTGAGCGTAACCGTGGTTGACTGGGCGGAGCGGTTTCCTTTCAACCTGTCCGAAACCACGGAAAAGCTTCCGAGCGCGCATGATATCGAATTCGGCATGGTTTGTAACATAGGGATAACTGCAGACCGGATTGGTCGACAAGCGCGCAACTTGAGAGAACACCAGTTTATTCACGGTTCGTTGGCGCTTTTGGAAGACTGGGAAATTTAGAGGGATAACCCTAATACGGAGCAAGTTGGTGGACCCTACTGGGAAAAAAACTTGACAATGGCTTGTCGTCCGGGTGTCTGAGCTACAGTCCGAAACCAAGTCCAACGGATGTTTTCTTGCGCCTTTCCTACAGATCTGCTAGATAAATCTTCAGAGTAGTGAGGCTTCAAGGGATTGATTGGAGGAGTTGTGTAAAGAAAGATTCCTTACGAGTGGACACCATCTCTTGCCGTCTGCCGTTGGTACCCTGCTGTTGGTAGCTGTCCGTCTCTACTACTGATCCCCTTGCAGAAGTTTTTGCCGGAAAGGGTAGTGTGTCTCTAAGCTCCCCGACCACGATTTGAGAGTCAACACATATTTCGAAAGCGGTATTTTTCAAAGATGAGATCGGCGTTCTTCGTTTCACTCTTGCCCCTTTTTTTCTTTTTTGCTCTCCCTTTTGCTTGAGAATTTGGCGCTCAATAAAAAAGCTTCCATCTCCTTCGGTGATGCCAACGAGCCATTCATGAAACTGAAAATGAGAGAAGGGCAATGGGCAACCATAGGCGCTTGCTTGCTACTCCCTTCGCCATAGCCTATTCCCACTTCGTGATAGCCTACCCCAAACGTGACAATCGAGCATGCTTCACAGCGACCAACAAGTCTAGGCGTCATTTTTCTCTGCCCGATAGACACAACTGCTTTGTTGCTCTCAGCTCTGCTGATCCATTTGCCCTCTTGCCGTACAGCTTCAAGTCCATCATCCCAGTCGTCGGAAACTTGGACCTGTCTCCGCTGGCCGCCTTTGCGTTCATGGGCTTCTTCGAGTCACTCATCGGCATCAATGAGAAGTCGCTCAAGGAGAGCAGTCTGTGGGGCGCAACGTCTTAGGAGTGCTGTAGCTAAGGGTAATTGAGATTCTAAATAATGCTGCAGGGGCAGTCAGTATTGAAAGGTCAGGTTCGTGAAGCAATTTTCAGAAGAGTCATGGCTCAGGACTTGCACTGAGGAAATTGGAGAGTCATAGGTGGGCTTACTGCTCGGTATAAGATACTTTTGAAAACATTTTAAGGGTTTTGTGGTATGTCAATTGTGCGCAAAGCGGATATGGTGCAATTGCACATCATAAGAGTGCTCCATGCAGCCCTTATCCAGATTCGGACATCGATTCTATGCGGCGCATTGAAGGAGTGATGGATGTCATTGCTGATTTTGATGCGATTTTTGTAGAGGTTAGTGCCAGTAACAGCGGTCATTGCGTTTTGTGCTCAAAATATTGACCATTGGCAGCACAAATTGACCCGCCCATGGCAGCACCAGCAACGTCGGGCCATATGTCGTGTTTCAATAAATGTCGTATAATTTGGAACTTGATCCAACTGTCCGTGTAGTATTTGTTTTCACATGTTACTGTACTTTCGCGCGTATGCATATGTGTTGGTACATGATCTACTCATGCACTCTGGTTGTTGTCACGACTTGAAAGTAGTCACTACAGCCGGCCCTTAGCCATATGTGCGAACATGACGCAATGCATGATACACTTCCTTCGAGAATCATCAGTTTGAGCTTTTTCTGATCGATACAAAATGGCATGCAGATTTCGCACCCAGCCGGCCATGCAGAGGGTCAATGCAGATCAAAACGAATCTTAAGGTGGTAAGACGGTATTCTAAAGTGGGAGTACATTCAAAACCCTAAAACTTGATGTACACATCATGGATTCACATTCCGTTTTTTCGAGGTGGTTAGTGCTATTGAGTAGCATGTTTGAAAGCCCCTCGAACCATGATACAACATGCCAAAGCAGAACGAAGCACATGAGAAGTTGGCAAAATGTGCAGAACCCCCTCGGCAAACATTTTCGTAGGAATAAATCTGAGAGATAGAATCCGTCCGAAAGGGACGAAATGTTCATGGGGGCAAGCTGGGATGTCAAAAACAATTTTTGTAGCCCATTCCTCCAGAGGGTGTACCAAATACCACCATGCTTTTCCGGAAAACAACAGTTTTGCGCAGTTTTCAGGGTTTTCTGGAAAAGCATGGTGGTATTTGGTACACCCTCTGGAGGAATGGGCTACAAAAATTGATTTTGACATCCCAGCTTGCCCCCATGAACATTTCGTCCCTTTCGGACGGATTCTATCTTTCAGATTTATTCCTACGAAAATGTTTGCCGAGGGGGTTTTGCACATTTTGCCAACTTCTCATGTGCTTCGTTCTGCTTTGGCATGTTGTATCATGGTTCGAGGGGCTTCCAAACATGCTTCTCAATAGCACTAACCACCTCGAAAAAACGGAATGTGAATCCATGATGTGTACATCAAGTTTTAGGGTTTTGAATGCGCTCCCACTGTAGAATACCGTCTTACCACCTTAAACCATGTGCGAGCTTGTTATTATTGAATGCCTTTATAACGTACCTACTGTGGTTTCTCCGGTACCAAGTACATTCGTAAGTTCGACCTATGTATCTTCGTGAATCTGTACAGGATTCTGCTCAGCGCGGCTTGATCATAACGAAAAGGGCCATAAAACCTTTCTACAATGGCATTTTGATGCAGCTATACCACCGCCCCTTGATACATACCAAAGAATATACCTTTGCCCTTTTACCCACCCGTAACTTTGAATCACCTGTGGACTCGACTGCCTACAACCCAGCCGCTTGCATGAAACGCTCGGTCGCTGCTTCCCAAGTCAGAAGCCTTCTCTGCTCTGCCGTCAGCGGTGCGGGCTCGTGCGCCAGCGCGAAGTGGAGGCAGCGCAGGAACTCGTCTGTGGAGACATACAACGAGCATGTCAGACTCTTCATTGTAATGGTAACACTTCGAAGACGGTTAATCCAGCCACTGCTCGAAAGTCGGACACCAGCGCAGATGAGCACATAGTGTTCGGAAATAAAAACAAGCGCCAGCAGCAGAAAGTTTCATTTATAGGCGAGTGCGTTGCTGATAGGGTTAACCAGCGTAAACAGTGCAAAATCAAATCTTTGAAATGTCCGGTCATTTGAGAGGAATTCAGACAATAATCCGTGCGCTTTGGTTGGAGTCCTTACCGGGGTCGTCCGAGGGGAAGGTGATGCAGTTGCCCGAGAAGTTATCTTTGAAGAACTCGTTCGACTTGTGATCCGCAATCACAGCAAACTTGCCCATCGCCAGCGCCTCCGCGGTCGCCGTGCACACCACGTCACTGATGGCAGGGTTGACGTATACCTGGAGGTGTCAACTTGTATACTTAGCTTTCGGGAAGCCAAGAAAGCTCCGCCCCCTAATGCGAGCTACACCACGTCACTGATAGCAGCGTTCAAGTAAATCTGTATACTGTATACTAGCTTTTGGGATGTGGAAAAAGCTCTGCACCCTCATGGGAGCTGCTACAACGAGAGGTCGCTTCAGTACGTGAGCAACGACTATGGAACACGGTGATCTTCTACCGTTTCTAAGAACAACAACCTGGAAGATTGAAGCACGGGTCTGCAAGCTCCCAAGGCGACAGTATGAGCAGAACGAGAAGCTGCGGGTCTTTTTGCAAGCTCGGACAAAGCGCAACACAAAAGGCACCTCTAATCAAGGCAGCCACCAATCGCTCGGAGGAAGATGTAACCCAGGAGCAGGAATTATGGCGTTCCGTGTAAGCGTTGTGGCCCATCATCAAGACGATAGGCCATGTAACACAGTATTTGAACCTGCTCTACCCACAGAAAACAGAGACACGCGTTTCCCTTACCTTGTACTGAACGAGCTCCTTGTGGTCGATCCTCCCGTGAAACGTCAGCGGAAGCGCGTGCTCCTTCGCAAACGCCTCAATCTCCCCCTCATGCGGCCCCGTCCCATAGCAGTCAACGTGCACCAAGTCTGCCAAACCCCCCCCTGCAGCGCCTCTCTCAGACACACCCCCATTTGCAAAACTCTTCCCGCCACACGGGCCGCCAGTCTCCTCCTCAGATGCTTCCCCCCTTGCTTCTTCTGATCGTTCACAGCCCCCCCCACATGGCGCTCGGTCCAATCCCACTATGCTGTTCACCTCCCCAGTCTCCGAATGCACCCGTTCCAGGGGGGCCCGCTGGCCCATCCCCCTTTCAGGGGGGTTCCCTGGCTGGGCCCTCTCGCCCCCGCCCTGCACCGCGCAAAATGCGCGCCGCCCGTGTTCCAACCATTTCAGACGATCACCGTACCGACGCCTCAGCCACATCGTCTGCAGGTGCCACAGAAACTTGCTTCGCATGCACAGGTTCAGGAGGCGGAACGTGCTGCCGCCCCCCCGTTCCTGCACCAGCGGAACCGCCCCCCCCTCAGGGTCGACTTTCTCCCCCCCGGGGCGCAGTGCCTGACCGTCCAAGTCTTCTAGCTGCACCACCTTGTGTTTCGGCGACCTGAAAGCGCCCTGTCCCCCTTCCTTGGTCGCCGAAAACCCCGCTTCTGACTCTCCTGCACGAAGCTCAAGCTCCTCTTTCTGTTTCTTGAGAAGCTGACACAACTCGTGGTAGCCCTTTCCCCAAATCGCTCGCCCAATAAAGTAGCAGCCCCCGGAGAACTGCGACCTGCTCCGTCGCTCTCCCGACACTGGAACTCCCGCTGATCGACCGCTGATGCTCGGACTGGCAGTCCCCACTTCCCCCCTCCTTCCCCGCTCCTCAAACACTCGGCCATGCAGAACCGACGTTGGCGTCCGCTCCGCCTCACTTTTGCCGCTTGGTGTCAACTGCAAATCTTGTCCACTCTTACCCGCCTCCGCTACCTCGTCAAATTGCTCCTCTCTACTCTCAGCCGAAGAGTTCAACCACCTCGACAAGCTGACATCCTTCACCAGTTCGACCGCCGGCCTGCCGTTCAATTGTAGCTCATTCCCCTTGCTCCATATAACCCCACGCCGCTCCCGCAAGTTATTCCCCTCGGACCTTTCATGCTGCCTTCCCTCTTGTGCACGTTCCTCCGGCGCGATCGAGAGGGATCCCTCCACCGCCTGCGGCTGGATTCGCGCACTGCTGACCTCATCCTCGCTGCTGAACCCGTCCTCCAGGAGAGAAAGCGCACGCTCGCGCACGCGATCGCCGATGTCTAAGAAGTTGGGGCTGACGCCGTGCACGTTGCAGACCACGGAGTCGAAAAACCACTGCAGGGGACGAAAACATTTTTTCGACGTGGATACAAGACAAATGCAGACCATCAACGAAACTTGGTAACAGGTTTTTGGGCACGCTTAAACTAGGCATGTCACCGGATCGGATGTGAACGTCAACATCGGTCACCGCTTCACAGTTTTTCTCGCTAAGAGACACAAACCGAGACATGTGCCTTCCGGCGACTTCAGAGCAGAGGGACCTGTTGAGCAGTCGCCCTGTGACATGTCATTCAGATGCGTCTAAATACGCCCTCTTTGATGATCAGCAGTAAATGACGTTGATGGATAACAGTGCAGCAACAAGCCTCCAACTGCACACCACCCCAACTTTTCAAGCACACTCACTCCGCCCACATTCCTTCCAGCAACCAGGGCTGTCTTTCTCTGAGAATAGACTTTCTCGCAGAGTTACAAAGAGAACGAATTACAAAGAGAAAGGAATAAGAAAAGGGTTCAGGCTTAGAGAAAGTCTAGACACTTCAAAACGTCTCATCGCTTGTGACTTACCTGAACTCCTCGAGACAGCCGGATGACCTTGTGACAGTTTGCCCGCACCAGCAGCACGTTCAACGTCCACATCAGCGGGATCAACGGCGGGAACGCCTCCCCCGCCTGGCGCCGCAAATAGTCCATGTAGTTTGTGTGCCCCACCCCAATGCTCAAGCGGAACTTGGAGCGCCATTTCCCCTGGTAGTTGAACCAGCTGAGGTGCTCGGGTTCTTCTAGAATGACGACATCACGCTCGCGTAGGGGGATGAGCTCAGTGACGTCGATCTTTTGGGTGGGGAAGATGCCGAACTTGAGCAGGTCGAAGACGGCGGGGTAGAAGGCGATGCGGAAGTGGACCTGGAGTGAGGGAAGAATGTTTGAGAATGTTCAGGAAATGCTCAAGGGAAGGTTCCTTTTCCAGTTGCCGTCCTTTTGTCCTTTTCTCTTCTGGCCCCACACTTCTGTTCCTGTACCTCTCTTGAATGTTTTCTCTTGCTTTTCTTGGAAGTATTGTCTATTATCTGAAGTGTCTGCCAGTAAGTAGAAATCCCAAGAGATGAAAGAATTATAAATCCTATTTTGCAGTCACAATCTTTAACCTTGCCGTCGGACTGCACACCAGTTCTATATCAACAGTCCCTTTGCATGCATCTCAGAAGATAAAGGTCCTTGTTTTTCTTAAGGGTGTATTCAACGCCTCCTTTCAACAGTAAACCAGATAAGAAAAAAAATCTGAAATAAGTAGGAATGGGGCAGTTGATGAAGAATCCAGACCCTATTCAATAAAATCCCCTTTATTTCCTTGTTACATGACAGATCAACAATGCGTCAAAAGCCCCGACCTTACAAGTTAAAAGTCACACCTGATGCTGAAACAAGCGGTGCTCTTCAGTCAGTAAATGTCTAGACTAAAGCTCCAAAGAGTGCAAAGGCCAGGGGCCTGAGTGGCATGCCTCAACAACCACTCATCCCCACTAGCAATGAAATATGGAAGTGCCTTTTGTGCATGCAGTTGGCCCCAAAAACTCGAAAGGAATTGCTCCTTGGCATGTGCAGACATAACTACCTAACAGCCTGGATTCTGCATGCCCGTTTAGAAGGTCACCGAGTCAGCAAGTGCTTACAGGCAGCTTGACGCGGTCCCAGAGCCATTTGCGCATATGCTCCTCTTGCTCCTGCCTCTGTGTAAAAACCACTCCTTTGGGGTACACCTGCTTCTGGTCCTCCACCTCCAGCCACGGCACCTGTATGGGCAGGGCCATAGTGTCTTCCTACAGATCAATTCCAGACTCTCACAAACCTTCGGATTTACCAGAGGGTACACAAGAACCTCTCTGCAGGCCATGCTTTTTAGAAAAGAAGATGAGCCCTAGCACATAAGATGGCCCCGAACTGTGAAGTGCAATCAGTCTAAGCATTCTGTGAAGGGTCTGTAAGAAGGCTACTAATCAGATACTGCCATATATCCATCCTCAGAGGCCCCACACCGCAAGGGCCCTGCCCCATGTCTGCTTGCAAAATTTCAAGCAAGCAAGCTTCGGTGTCTAATCAAGGATATTGTTGACGGCACTGTGGCAAATAAGATGTCTGCATTGCTGAATCCCCCTCCTGTAACCAAATGGGGCACCCCAATATGGCTCTTCCAAAGGGCCAAACTGAAAGCGATTTAATTCCAGAAGCAAAACCGCAGGCGCGCAATCTTTCCCTGTAGACTCTTCGTTTCCTGCAAAATAACGCCTTCAAAAAGTGCATGCTTCACTCGTAACTGCAAAACAGCAAGCACGGATTGCCCCCCTAAAAAACGGATGATCTTCATATTTGAAGCCCTGTAAGAGTGCTCATTTGACACTCACCATCAAAGTGACCAGCACCCTGTGATTCAGCGCCAGGTACGCTGCTCGCAGCAGGGGGTTGATGGCGGTCCCGGTAAACCACGGCAATGCGGCTGTGGTCACAATGGTTACAACCCTGTTCCCCAGTGCCATTTGCAGCGGCAGCGAGGGACACACCTCGGGCAGCAGATAAGGCTCTGTGGCCGCTGCCTGCGGGATGTACTTGCCATACAGGACGCTCGCATCAGCGCTCCCGCTCACATCAGCGCTGCTGACATCGTGCTCTGATCCTGCGGCTCTCCCTGGCACCAGCTCCGCACTACAGGAGGCTGCACTAGCTTCTGGCTCATCTGCTTCCTGGTTAGGGCAGACAACCGTCACACTGGAACCATCTTTCTCAGCAGCTTCCAAACCAGCCACTGCTCCCTCTGTGACTACATTCTGATCCAAGTAGGCCAGTCCGTCGCCCCCTTCTCTCCCGCATCTCTCTGAGGCTGCGTTTGCGACCAAAGCTTGCCAGTTGTTGGGGACTCCAGCGGGAGGCAACGGGTCTTGAAACTGCTTCCTGATGCACTCCCTAAAGGCCTGCCTTCGCCTATGCACTAGCAGCTTCTGAAGAGTCTGCAGATCCTCCGGCCAGACTGCCCTCCCTGAATACAAGCAGATTGAAACATTTCAAGGATGCTCCGCGAATTCCGACCCTGATCTGAGCCGAATCCGAGCCTGACAACACCCTTTGTGGGAGGCAATCTAGATATAGCCCGAAGCATAAAAGAAGCTCAATGCCACCAGACTGAAATGCCAACGCGATATGTCACCGGAGGTTTCTGGGAGTTACAAGATAGTACTGCTCATTCATCACCTCCACTTCAAAAGCAGATCATAATTATGCCCCTGCGCAAATAGTGAATCTTGCATGCAACTGATCAATGCGGTGAATCAACAGCTGAAGGAGGCCAGACGGAAAAGCAAACAAGGGCTGAAGTATTACGTGGATCCCTCCAGGGCCTGAAACTTGTCTCCTTGTTCTCCCCTAGCCACAGATTGTGAATATCCCCAAGGTAACTTGTGGTGTTCACAGCTTGCCAAGGCTCTGTGGCTCTCCCTGGCCGCCTCCTCTGCTTCACCTCTTCCCACTTGCTGTCCTCAGCACCCTGTTCAATCCACCGTGTGTTGTCACTCTCCCGAATACTCATGTTGGTGGGAGAAGCCTCCAAGGACTGGTGCATCTTGCCTCCAAACACCTGAACTAATAGTACCGGCGAGGCTTGAGCCCTCTTGCTCTCACAATCACCGCTCGCGTCAAAATGCCTTGAGGCTAGCCAAGCAACCCCAAGGAAGGAAATGAACGCGCAGATTACCTCGTATTCCTCCCAAGCTCTTTTGTGATAGGTAACACGAGGGTAACACCAAGTAGCTAGCCGGTTGCGATGTTTAGGTGATTCAAACCTACGCAATATCACCTGAACAGCTCAGAAGAGTATAGCAGGGCCTCCTTTCATCTTTCTTGCGCCTGCAACGGTGCCACCATCAGGAACATTTTCAAAGAATGGAATATCCTCCCAAGGTGTTGGGAGGGAAGGTTCTTCAGCATCAGAGGATCTCCGAAGTGCTGCAGTCACGGTTTTGCTGAGTGTGCGCGCTCTACTTGTTTGTGGCGCCAAGACACATCTCTGGCGCCACGCGTCGCTCTCTCAAAGCAGTCTGAGAGGCTGTCAGCGCAAAAGACGCTCTTGAAATTGCAAGCGATTGGCTGCGGTCCTTCCACGTGGCACTCTAACGGTTACAATCGCTGCCGGCCGTCGATCTGATTGGAACTTTTAACACTAACGCTTTGAGGAGCTCTAACCGTTCGATGAAGGTCCAGTACGAGGGGATACCTAAATGATGATGACAGGTACACGCATCCAGGGCCGCTAGCTGAGCTGGCGCAGCCGTTGAAGTGGAAGCCACCTCCAGGGGCGATCACCATGGTTTCAGCCTTCCCCAGCTTCCCTGCCATATGCATTCCATGATGATGAAGGTGGTTGTTGCATTGACGGCTGAAATTACTGTGTAGAGTCGTCAGATCTGATTCCACACTGGGATTGAGCGAGGAAGGGGCCGGGAGAAGCATGGCGTCTGTCGGGAAAGTGGCCGCAAGAAGTCTCCTGCACCCTTCGACTTCTTTCCTGGGCGGCTCCTTGCCAGCAAAAAGATGCCCTGCTTTCGGCTGTCCGTCATTCCCCTGCAGCTTTCAAGGAAAATTGCGCAAGAATGGCGCGCAGAGCTGCTCATTCACTCGTCCAGCTCAAATTCTTCTAAGCTCTCGCGATTATGAGCGTCGCATTACAAGCCAGAGTCAGAAAGGAGCCTCACGCAGAGTCCTCTGCAGTGCATTGAAGGAGAAAGAAGAGACAAATGGGAAAGCTGAGGCAGAACTTTTGCAGAAGCCGGAAAACTCGCAAAATAAAGGACCAACTCTCCCACCGGATCAACAGCCAACCTCAAAGCAGACTGAGAAAAACCTTGAAGCTCAGGTGAAGGGCGACACCGGTGCGCCGTCAGAGGCCGTCTTCCGCCAATTGCGGCAGGAGAAGCAGAGAGCGGACAAGCTGGCAGCCAAGACGGAGCAGCTTGCTCAGGAGCTGGAGGAGGTCAAGCAGAAAGCGAGCGAGGAGAAGCAGTCGTACGAGAACCTGACGTGGCGCCAGAAGCGAGTTATTGCTGGAAAGAGGGATTCAGTGGGAGGGACGCTTGCTGAGCTAGTAGAGGACTTAGGCCAGGCAGCGTTGGCGGCGTCGTCGGTCTTGCTTGGGCGGAAGGAGAAGGGGCCGCCAGCGGAGAACCTGGATATAGCTAAGGTGAGCGAACCAAGCTTGTTTGTCAAAGAAGGCTGTGCGTTGTAGAAACGTAGACGATTGGACAAGACTCCCAAGAAACAGAAGTTTGGATGTGACCTGAGGCGTGTCTGTCGTGGAGACTGACTTATCAAAAGAGCGCCATAAAGCTGGCTTACTCTGATGAGACTGGTGGCTGATCCAATATCACCTGAGGTAAGTGTAGGCTCTGATTTTGATTTTTCAAGAGCTCTACCTCCGGTTGTAAGGGCAGTAGATCAGGAGAGTTGTATGAAGCAACAAGGAGTCATTTGTTTGTAGGCTGAAACCGGACTGACACCATCACTGCAAAGTAGAGAGGCATCTGCGCTGACCAATGTAACTGCATCTCATTCTAATGAACACAGTCCCGGGCTGCAAGTATATTTCAGGACAGCTCCTGATACCTGATTGTTCGGATTTGCAAGTGATAAATTCAGGCTCTGGAGGAAGTCACTGGAGTTTTGCAGCGTGTGCATAAAACATTTTCAAGGGTGAATCGTTTTTGAAGCACAGTTTGTCCATAGACGCAATTGCATTACAAGACCCCCTCTCACATCTGCAGAAGAGAAGTCCTCCAGATAGACGCCCCAGATTAGGATGTTGTTGGGGACACTCGCACAGCCCCATTGACGACTGTTTCTTCAAACTCTATGCAGATTCGAAAGTGCTTCAGTTACACTACCTACTTCCCGACAGACTCGCAGCGCTATGGCAGGGGGGCGATCTTCCCTGGCAATCTGCGGGGGCCAATCGAGGATATTGCGCCCAAGCTCAAAGCGAAGATCTCGGAAGAGCTGGGCGTAGAGGTTGTGCTCTTCTTCCTCATTGACGAGTACACAGACAAGCAGGTACGACTATCTTCTCAACGTCGATCCTTTCATTGAGGCGGGTGTAAGGACATCCGCTTCTGATTTGTCGCGAGAGAAAAGCGGGGTGCAGTGTGTCGGATGGGATTACGAATTTGAGCTTTCAATTTCCTCCGCCCTCGGACTCTGGTCGCGTCTAAACAGGGTCATCGATTGTGTTTCACGAGCAGAAAGAAACAGTCAGGTTATCAACTGCAATCGGAGTTCGAAGAGCTCTAATTTCTTTAGTGGCTGATAAGGCAGGCAAATGACAGTTCCTATCTTCATGTAAGATGACTTCGTTGGCTCAGATCAGTTAGGCTTGTGCCTCGTTTTCATGGTTTTCAAACAACAGGTAAAAATCTGTCGGAAGTTCCAACGATCCGGATCGCTTCGAGAAGGGCGGCTTAAGCAGAGTGTTTTACCTACGAGAAGCACCTGGAATGTGTAAATTGTTTGTCAAAGGCGGTTAGTCAGTGCTACCAGCGGGAGGCGTAGCAAGATTTTTGCCTGCTTGAAAGTCAAGGAAAGATGGGAATTGAGCAAGCCCTCTCGTCCGTCTTGGTAGATCAAAAACGTCTGTTCCACTTTCCTTACGATTTATGAGGTCCGATGCGGACTTAAGAAAGTCCCTAACACTTCAACGTCCCCCTGGAAAAATCGCAGATAAACACACTGAAACACTGAAAAACTCGCGTCACACGCAGGCATGCGTGGTCCAGCCCAAGGCCGAGATCGACGAATGACTCTTCAAAGTTCTATCTTGAACCGTTAGAGCCTCAGCATCTGTAAATCCAGGAGTCTCTCAATACTCAAAACTACGCTCCAAGCAAACCTCAGGAAGAAAACAGGGTATAATTTTAATTCAATAAGAAAATAAAGACACAAAACACTCCGTCGAACGCAGGCGTGCGTGGTCCAGCCTAAGCATTGACAGTCATAACAATCATTCGAAACAATCTGAATCCCCCCCAGAAGAATTAAACGAATTGGTCCGTTACTCTCGTTGAACGCAGGCTTGCGTGGTTCAGCCCAAGGCTGAAATTGACGAGCGGCTCGAGCAGCGGCGCCTCGGGGGGGTCGCCCGATGGCCCCTTTCGCTGGCCTTGCTTGCGGCGACCATGTTCACCACCGTCTTCCTTTCCCGGGTCAGTCTGGGGCCCAGCGAAGTGGACGCGGGGTTCGAACACGCGGTTCCGTTGCTCGGGGGCCTGACCGTCTTCCTGGGAGCGTCAGAAGTGAGGAGTCTTCGTTGTTTTTCTGGTTCTTGCAAACTGTTTCCGGGAAATTCGCACCTGATTTTCCGTCCATCTCATTCCCTTTGGGCCAGGATTGTTGGATTCTCTTAAACCCAACTGTTGGAGGTTGTTTTTCGTGTAAGGATAGCTGTTCGTTCCCCCGCTCCTTGGACCTGATCTTGTTTAATCCTTTTTCTGATCTTTGCTGTTGATTGTGCCTCCGATTGAGTTTAATCCCTTTTCTGATCGCGACCCCCGTTTTGCCGACGCTAGAGCATCAATCGCGTGACTGGTGCGCAAGGAAACAAAGTCTCCGAGTCACTCTCTCTATCATCGAGTATTCACATGAGCAAGATTTATGTTAACATGAGTTTAATCTGTGTTTAGGATCTTAGTGTCGGTTAACCAGGAGATTTATTCTCGTATACTATGAGATCCTTATTACTATTAGAGTTGATGGTTATGAGAGTTTATGGTTATGAGTATTTCAGCAGATTGATAAGGAAGATTAGGGAAGCGCCGGGTCTGAACGCCTCGAAGATGCTACCTCCATACTGACAAAAATTCACCCGCCGCCAGTGCCTCACTCGAAATTGCGTATTTCGGCCGCTCATGTCTTAACCTCTTTGATCGTAGCGAGTTTGCCACCGGCAGAATCATATGGTCTTTCGAGTACGCTCTACGTTGCAACGTTTCCGCTCGCAACCTGCCACTCATGATTATGGACGCAGCCAAGACAGTCACGAATCCATTTTTCCTTGCAAAACTGTTCCGCGCAAGTCGTCCTGCCGTTTGACATAACCCTCGGATGTATAACTCTTAGAATTGTAACAAAGAAGGCTTTATTCGCCGTCCGCTGCCAGAAAGCACACAGTCTTCACTTCAGTTCCGCAGACCTGCCAACGCCTGACCGCTACTTACTACAGCGTAAAATTGAGCCCGCCCAATCTCATAAGCCTTTATTTCGCCATGTGTCAGATGCAGTTAGGTTAGCAAACAGATCTCATTTTCCTCTTTTGCAGATCTGCCAACGACTGACCGCTAGAAAATACGGCATCAAACTCAGCCCACCTTACCTGATCCCCTCCGGTTGGCTGGGCTTCCTCGGAGTGGCCACCGAGATCGAATCTGTGCTGCCGTCACGCAAGGCGCTGTTTGACGTGGCCGCGTCTCGCGCCGCGGCCGGGTGGTTCTCTTCGCTCTCCCTCGCGATTGCCGCCTTCTTGCAAGATGGAGGTGTCAACGGAGGCGCGCATCCCCTGTAAGTTTCATTCCGATTGGCTTAGTAGACTTCAGCGCCGTGAAGGTGAAGTCGTACGGAACTTTATCTGGGTATGGGTCCAAAGGGCGTGAACTTTCGGACTAGGGTTTTAGATACACTAAGAGAGCTTACTTTTTACTCGCTTCCTGTTGAGTAGATCGGGGAAAGTGTAAGTTTTGGGAAGGGACGGAAGGATGAGACCGGCTATTCGCCGACCAAGGAGCTGGTCTCTCTCGAGGCGCCAGCAATTTTGATCGTGAGTGGCTCACATTCGCATCCTTCCCTGTTGTGAGCTAAAGCGTTTGATGCGGCACTGAGACGTCACCTCAGGCGAGAGCGCCCGACGGATTGTTTTGTTGCTCGATCTGGTCCCTCTTCTGTAATTCTGAGATCCGTACGTCAGTGGTTGAGAACAGAAGGCGCCGAACGAGGTTAGCCTGCAGAAACACTGCGTCTTCTTCCTGAGCCCAGATTGTTCTTCCTGCAGATATGTACAGCCCAACTTCTTCCAGCCCAACTTTCTGCTCAGCTTCATCCAGTACGTCATCGGCCCGTATGCCGACGAACTGGGCAACGTGCTCCCGCACGCAGTCCCCGAGCTCGGGGTCCCGGTCAACCCGGTCGCCTTTGCAGGCCTGCTAGGTGGGCTGATTTAGGTTGTTTGCTTTCTCTTTTTCGAGGCTCGGAAATCTTAGACAAAGGCTCGTTAGATCGTAGAGAAGGCAACGCTATGCCTTTCCTGTGACCGCCCGGTTCAGAGGTTCCGATTACAATTACAGGTGTGCTAAGTGAGCGGACCTTTGTTTTCCAGTTAATTCCGGTCCCCTTCGCAGGCCCGCCAGGTAGGCTCTCTTCTTCCTCTTCTTTTGGCCGGTCAGGGCTCCTTGCTCGCCTTGGCAGGCCTGCTCGGTGGGCTGGAACCTTCTTTCTGCCGCCGTTTTGGAAGCCCGGTTTCGATAGCCCGGCTTCTACTCTCCTGGTCGCCATCGCAGGCCTGCTAGGTGGGCTGTTTTTTCCGTTTTACCGCCCCGGTTTGGAATTCTCTGGTCGCCTTCGCAGGCCTGCTGGGTGGGCTAATCCGAATCGTCTTTTTGAAAAGGGTTTGGGACAAGATTGAAAAGAAGTGGATGGTTCGCAGAGAGGGCGACACTACGCCTTTCTTTGCTTTGAATATCTTCAAGACTTTCTGGTTGCAAATATAGGTGTGCTAAGAGAGTTGAATATATTTCTTGCTCCGGTCAACCCGGTCGCCTTCACAGGCCTGCTAGGTGGGCTTTTCTGTCCTCTCTGTTGCCCGGTTCAAACTTCCCGATCGCCGTTGAGGATGTTCTTGGCAACCTGATCCCAAGGTCTACTTTTTCGTCTTCGCAGGCCTGCTAGGTGAGCTTTTGTTTCCTCTCTGTTGCCCGGTTCATTTTTTTCGATTGCCTCTCAGGGTGTAATGAGTGAGCTGAACTAGTTTTTCCGTTTCCTTTTCAACCCGGTTTTTCTCGCAGGCCTGCTATGTGGGGCACTTGTTTCCTTTCAGTTTTTAGAGTCCCTGATCGCTTGCGCAGGCACGTCAACTTGGGCACCACCTGGGACGTCAATGGGTCAGATGAAACATTTAGTAGTCCTATCAGAAGCCTAGCAAAAGCCTATCAAAAGCCTCTTACTTTCAACTCTCGCTGTATATGCCAGCAGCCATGGTCATCACGGGCCTGACCTCTCTTCAATCCTTTCTTGGATCCCCAGAACTCAAGAACTCACTTCTTCCGTAAATCGTTTCCGCCTATCGTTTGTTTGCATCAACTATCGTCACAACTTCTTTTTGTGCTGTTTATCATTAGGCATGGTCATCATTAGCACCGACCTACTATTGGAACCCCACACTTTTCATGGACTTTGCAAATCCCCCCTTGTTAGAAATTCGCATCGATCTCTTAAGTTCTTCCACCCAGGCATGGTCATCACGAGCCTCAACCTGCTGCCCACCGGCCGCCTCGAGGGGGGCCGCATCGCCCAGGCGCTCTTCGGGCGCGCGCCCGCAAACCGCGTGTCCATCTTCACGGCGGCCCTCCTCGGAGTGGGGGGGTTTTCCGGGAGCATCCTTTGCCTCGCGTGGGGGTTCATTATCCTGCTTTTTCGGCGGGGGGAGGAGCTCCCCGCGGAAGATGAGATTACCCCCCTGGGGCAGGGACGCACGTTCTTCGGATGGGTGCTGCTGAGCATATGCATTCTGACGCTGCTGCCGAATAGTGCCGGGACGTTTCCGAGCACGTTCTTCATTCCGGCCGCGTTTCAGGGGGAGCCCTGACAACGGAATCTTGCAAGGGGTTGAGAGGAGATGGCGACTTCTCAGGCGGGGTAAGCGGGTTAGGCGCCGGGGCCGAGGACTGGGCGAGAATCTGGTGACTTCTGGGTTGAAACGGGCGGATCAACCCGGAAACTTAGGATTGTGTTTTCAGTAGTGACATAGGAGACGCCGTGAACAGTCGGTAGCGAAATTGAAAAGGGGGTTTGATTTCAGGACGAGGATTGCTGGCAGGCAGCCGGGGTTAAAGCTGTCTGGTTGACGTCACATGCTGTCAAAAGTCCAGACATGCATAGAAATCCTGCCAACAATCCTCAAAAGGTGATGCAGAAGGTAAATCCTCAAAAGTGACGCAGACATGTAGTTTTGTAAATCCAGTATAGGCGACTTGTATATAGAATGTTGAGTGTACAGTTCACAGGGGGAGGGGCAAGT
Source organism: Klebsormidium nitens (assembly GCA_000708835.1). NCBI lineage: Eukaryota > Viridiplantae > Streptophyta > Klebsormidiophyceae > Klebsormidiales > Klebsormidiaceae > Klebsormidium > Klebsormidium nitens. Next base: position 225,612 of record DF236979.1, on the reverse strand, counting down.
TTGCAGTTTGCAGCGCTTGTCGGACGCGTTCTCGCCGGGGCTTGACTTTGTACTTTGTACAGCTAGAAAGTCGCTGAAAACCGTCAATATACTTGCCCTCCTTGAGGATTAAGTAGACAACTGTAGATAAATGCTCTAATATAAACTTTGACTCTCGTAGATTGTTCGAGCTGGTGTCGTGACATTCAAGGAGCCAACTGCGAAGCATGCGTGCAACCGTTCATATGCAGGCCGCTTGCACGACATCAAACATGCAGCCTATTGACTTTGCTACACGTCGCGAGCTAGCTAGACTGGTAAGCTTCAATCAAGACACATGCATGCTTGACATGATCGAATCATGGATCGACGGTCACTGCTCAAATCCAATGATCGAGGGCCAACCCGTTTCAACTTGCCAGCGATTTTATAGATGCAACGGTACCGTCATGTCGAACAAGATGACAATAAATTGATTCGAGTCTAGTCACTGTGCCCTATTCTTGACTTCAAGGCCGCAGTGTGCCTTGAGGCAAGCGCCGCGCGCTCGCGCGTGCAACGAGTCAGTTGGTTTGGGATTTACATGGTGCATGGTTATAGGGTGGATTAGGGTATTCAATAAACAGATTCTGCCGGGAGTCGCAGTTCAGGCAGAGTGAGCTTCTTTTTGCTTAAATATACAGCTGCTGCCCGGGCGATATATATGGAACTAACATGGGCCGGGCTGCAGGGCGCTCATGCAAGATCTCGAGTTCGCGATACCAACTGGTCCGGTCAAATAATTATACTAAGGTATACCTATATTCGATAAAGAATTGATTACCAGACATGGTATAGTATCCTTCTAACGACCACATATGCAGCGCCCCGGCCAGCCGGGCGCATCAGTACGTGTGGCGGCGTAGTGAGAAAAATAAGATGAAACGACTGTGCTGCAGGCAATCCAATCAAGTGCAAACAAACCATGCCACGCACGTACTTAAGTTCAATCCGATCAGGGACGCGTAATTCATGAATGCCCCGCAGCTGCCTGGCAAATTAATGGTTGAACGACCAAGCTCCGGGTACGCTTGAGTCAGATATACCTGATCAATGCCCACAACGCAACGATTCAAAGCTGCCCGGAAAAGCATATTTGATCTCAATCAAGGGGCAGAATGTCATGGAGCAATCTCGCTCAATGCATAAAAATTGGGCGTGGAACTGTGCTCAGTCGCCGGCTTCGTTTGGACCTCGCACGGGTCCCAAAATTGGTGAAACTCCTTAGAAAGCCATGCATGCATGAGCGTCCACAAGTGGTCTCTGCCCATTAGCTAAAGATCGTCGTAAAGCCATGACTACTAATCTGCCACCGAAGAAGTTGACTTGGAGAAACCTTGATCTGGAAAGAAGGCCTAACCCTCGAATACTCCACATCCCTGCGATCTAGAGAGTCTTCTAACATTGGAGTTTGAGAACGACGGCGTTTCGTCCATCTTCTCAAACCACCACATTTGCCCTCAACGCGCATTAGCCTGCTTAGTATGGTACTGTGCACAAAAGCGTGAGCCAATGTGGCTAACTAACTAAAACCTGCGGTCGCCCCTCCGATATGATGCCCCCCGGCTTCAATTACCTCTTAACCTTTCTCTACAAAGTCTTTCAGTGTCAAGAATATGGCCGGGTCCTGTAACTTCCTAAGCGCCCTCAGAACTATTTGCCTAATACGCTCCTTGGTGACGTTGAACTTAATGCTAATCTCCTCGAAAGGTTTCGGCCTCCCATCGTCCAAGCCGAATCGCATGGACAAAACTTCCTTTTCCCTGCCGTTCAGGGTTTCAAGCGCCGCCGCAAGGTTGCGAAGAAGATGATCCTCTGCAAGCATCGCGGTCCCAGTCTCGTCATCGCCTGGCAACACGAGCTGATCCTGCAAGGACCACAAAGAAGGGTCAGCAATTTACTCGGTGACTGACCCAACCAAGATCCGGTTGAAACTGCTTCAGTAGTGGGATTAGGAAGTCTTCGAAACCGTAAAAGCCCTCCAAAAACCGACTCCCAGCTCCTTCGACTAAACTGACCAAGAGTAGAGCCCGAAAGAGCAGAGCACTAACTTCATTATAAAATACCGAAGGCCGTTGGAAGGAAGCAACCGACTGTGGGCTGCCCTTTACTGTTTGGCCTGTTCAATGAGCCTAAGCTTACGAAACATATGGAATGTTAATATCAGGCAGAATTGCTACCATCACCAACCAATCGATGACGTCCAGACGCATGAGTCCGCGCCAAACCTTGCATCTTTTGGTTCCGAGATGCCCAAACCTCAATTCCAAACTCCGAAGCACTCGAATGAAGTGCTGGCGCCGGAAGAACCATCTCTTTGAAACAACACGACCCCAAGTTCAGCAGCCGAACACCAGCACAAACTTACCAGCAGCGTTTCCTGCGGTTCCTGTTCTGCGTCCCCACCCCCGCCATACCGGCCGACCTGCTCCGCGGAGCGGGGCCGCTGGTTGGCCGCAATCGCGAGGGTCACTTTCTCGGGGGCGTACTCAGTGAGCGCTGCAATCTCCTGGACCGTCGGGTCCCGGTGGAGCTTCGCTTTGAGCAGGCGCTTGGCGTGAATGATCTTGGGGATCGCCTCGTACATGTGGGTCTGTAGAAATGAGGATGAAAGCATGTTCATGACAAGGTCGAGGATTCAATGATTGATGAATTGAATGGTTCCGGTTGCAAACGATTACCGAGGGTGAGCGACACTGCCTGAAGGAAAGAGGACGAAGAGTCTCAAAGAGGACAGGGACATCTCTGAAACGGAGCAGATCTTGCGACGCGCCGAAGATTCAATTTTGTCAACGAAATTGGAACTCAGATCGGCGAACGGTGAGTACTTACAACTCATGGATGCAAATCGAAAGCTTGATATCCAGAGCGTTGCTTCTGCCTCGAACCTGCTTAAATATCTCATAAAACTGCGGGCAAATCTTCCAAGCCAAAGCCAAAGCTTCTCAATCTGGTAGGGAATCTCAGTCGTCTACGTTTGCTTGATGCCCAATGATATCACTGAAATATTCGACCCTGCTTGGCATAAATTGCTGGGATACCAATGCTTGTGCTTGATGACGTCACTCACCGGTAACCGGATGGTCCTCCCGTGCTCTTGCACTGCCCGAGCGACGGCCTGCCTGATCCACCAGTGTGCGTAAGTCGAGAACTTGTACCCGAGGGAGGTGTCGAACTTTTCCACACCCCGCATCAGGCCCACGTTCCCCTCCTGCAGACAAAAACAGCAAAAGATGCTTGAGTTGCAAGCAATGTCTTCCCACCACTCTTGCTATAATCGCTGTTTCTCCAGTGTTTCGGAAAGCTTTGGATGCTGCAACTCAAAGTGCGGTGAGAGAAGGCAGATGATGAATTTAAACACCCTTCCAATTATAGAAAACCAGGATGCTACCAGGAAACAAACCAATGTTCGTGTGTCCTATTCCTGATATCTGGACGTTCTTCCCGCCCAACACTACTACAGAAGTGAACAATGTCCAACAGCGAGGAAACGATACTTGAAAAACTCATTCAAAAAGCATTTGCAAGCAAACCAATAATATCTGACCTGTATGAGGTCCATCAACTCCAGCCCCCTTCCCTGGTACGCCTTGGCAATCGAGATCACTAGCCGAAGGTTGCTTTTGACGAGGCGCGCCTTGGCGTTCTCGCCGCGCACCCACACCTCCCGGAAGTCTGCCGTCGTCATCCCGTAACTCTCGGCCAGCTCATCCATCGACGGCTCCCGCCCCAGGTCGGTTGCCAGATGTCCCGCGCCCTGCTCCAGCCGTAGCTTCTCCTGCAAAGCAAAGATCCGGTTGGTTTTAGACGTTTGGAGCGCTAAGTTTAGAGGTGCGCGAAGCATCCGCAGGCAGGGATGGGCAATGACTCGAAAGGGAGGGGGGAGGAGAAAGACGGAGGGCTTGGGATCTTTCGTTTAGCATCCAGGAATCAAGCTCGAGTTTTCGAGTAGGAAGAATACGAAGATTCTGAATGCGTGCTGATCACAGACGCTGCTGGCAAGCAATGGGGTGGGGTAGAGTTGAGACCAGAGTCTCTAGCTCTTCCCCGAACGCCCAGAGATTGCGATATGCAAAGGGCTGCTCTACTGACACGTGGAACAAGGGTAACGAGCACAGGGGATGAGGAGTCTCAACACCAGATATGGTGATTGCTAAGATCAATGAGAGCATAGGACAAGCATGCGCGGAAAACCAGCCCAACAGAGAAGTCAGCACACCACACTCCGCCCAAACGGAGCCTTAACAGGGCGTTTGACACCAGGCGCTCACCCTAATCTGCTGCGTGCACTCCACCTCCTCCTCGGGTGTCAATAGCACAGCGTCCCTCGTGATCATCGTCAGCAGGTTCGGTTGCGCCCCGCCAACCCCTTTTTCATCCCGCCACCGGCGTCCCCCCTGCTGCTGCTGCTGGTGCGCCCACCTTTTCGCTCTCTCCCGCCTCGCCAACCTAGTTCCCCGCCGAGAAGACGGCACCGCAAACTCCTTCCCTAAGGAATCAACCTCTGCCGGTTTGATCCTCTCAGCCGGCATCGTTACCGTCTGTTTCCGCATTGGCACCTCTGCCGTTCTCTTCCGGGGGGGCGCATCCACCACAGCGGTTCTGCCCCCTTGCGACGCTTTCGTTCTCGAAACCCGTCGTGACGCTTTCGTTTTCAACACCCCTTGTGACACTTTCGTTTTCAAAACCCTACTACCCGCCAGTTCGACCTCAAACACCCCAGTCTCGAGAGCTCCGCTGCCCCCCGCAGCTCTTTTCCCCGCCGCTTTCCGCTTCGCCCGTACGCCACCCTTTTCCACATCCGTCTTCTTTTTCAACGGCATTTGAAGAGCCTGCTCAAAGGCCACCCTGAACGGGCTCGGGTCGGGCCCCGACTTCATTTCCGCATTGTAATCCTCGACGTCCTGCGAGCGTGCTTTCTGGAGCAGCGCGTAATCTTCCGGTGTGAGCAAATCCTCGTACTGGTGCGCAGCAATGAACTCCGACTCTGCTTCTAGCGCTTCTCGCTCCGCCTCGACGATGCTCGCGTCCTCAGCGCTCTTGACGGCCAACTTGGCAAGCTCAGCAACCTGGGTAGAGAAACAAGTTAGCGGTCGCTAGGTGTGATTGTTGATCACTCCGCTCTCCACTTGGATCTTATCTGGCATGGATACTGCACAGCTCCATTTCTGCATTTCCATGTCGTTGCTAATGCTCTTTTCTCAGGCACTCCGGCCCAGCATAAATCGCCAGCCATCTGAGCAAGTCCAGCTTTCTTTCCTGCACATCCTGGCAATGAGGCGTAGACACTCCGCAAGTTGTCAAACAACCCAGCGGTAGTGCAGCTTGTCAAGCAATATTCCAAGGATGCAGCAGCAGCATTCTGAAGCACCAAGCACGCCCAAGCTCACACTGAAGGGCTTGTTCAAATACGCAGCCAATGAACCTTTCTACCTGCAACACCAGCAAAGGCTGCTCAAAGGATCGTAACCCTCACCTTGGCAACAGCTGAAAGGGCATCCAGGTCTTCTTGCCATGGATGGGGCTGCGGCAGGGCCCCCTCCCCGTCCAACCACCTATCCACCCCCAAAGTGCCCTCTCTTAACGCCCCGTCCGTATGGAAACCCTGGCCCGAGAGTGCCTCTAATGCTGCCCCCCCCTTCCGAGCATCGCTTGAGAGAGTGCTCATCCGCTCCTGTAGATCAGGAACGTGCCAGGGGAGAGGAACGGCCAAGTCTTCCTCCAAGAGGGGGGGCGCTTCGATGACCATTTGCAGAGCGGAGGATGAGCGGATGGGAGAAGAGAACCGCGTGCCTCGCAAGAAACCTGACGAATCCAACCTGTACGGCAGAGCACAATGTAACGAAAAGGTTGGAGCAAACAGGTGGCAGCGTAGTATACAAAGACAGTGTCCCCTTTGTTTTAAATCAGCTCGAGTGGTTGGGACACTCCTCAGCAACCTATCATGCAATTTGATGAGGGGCTAGAAGCAGAGCCTACACACCCAATGTGAAACAGCTTCTTGCAGAAAGTACCAGCTCCCACACAATCAAAATGAATGCTTTTCTTATCAGTCAATGATGATGCCTGTGCAATCTCTGGTGCCCTTGTCCCTTAGCATTCACTCAATACTTTCCTGTCCACTGTCTTCTTGCTCTATTTCTTAGGCAGAACCCCAGCAAGCAAGAACGACAAGGTCAAATGAGAGCAACAATGTTGCAGCATTAACAGCAAGGACGACTTGACTGGTGCTCAAATACAGAAGCCTCTCAGGATGTCAAATAACAATCATAATGCTTGCTTACTGCCTGCAGTTTCAACACACATGCTTAGGCCTTTAGCGTCACCGGCCCTCCAAAAGACTGCTCTCAACCTCTTCCAATCTGAGCACCATCTCAACAATGTCATTCTGTACACAATCAATAGAATTCCAACGTCCGCAAGCGCGCAAGGACTTGTGAGGTTTCTGTAACTCACCTTGCGCCATGCATCTCCTTTCGCCGCCATCGCGAATCCTCTGCCAGGACACCCTTTGCGATCCCAGCAGATGCAACAACATGGCCCCTAGCCACATTGTTCTCCACCCCACGCCTTCGACCCCTTTCTGCAATCTGACTTCCGATTGTGCTGCAACATGCTGGAGTGCTGCCTGAGTCTAATCTGTCCAAGCCATCCAATCCAAGATGCGCAACGTCGTAACCTTGGCTGCGGCCCAACCTGCCGCCTGCACAGGAGATGCATTGACCAGAGGTTAAGTGCCGACCAGATTCTTATATGCTATCTGCTTGGCAACCAGGACTTCTGGCACAAGTTTAGCATGTTCTTGAACTCCATTGAGAATTTTCAGCAGAGAAGTCCTCTACTAGGTCAAAGTTTTGTCTGATGTGCACAGCGTCCTCTGATATGTCGTACGCCCTTCTGAAGGAACCCCTTCTGGATGCTTAGAGTACCACAGTAGAAGGACTGGGAACATGCCTTGCACTCGGATGAATAGAGGTTCATTGCACGGACACGGTTGCTTCAAGCACTGCAGATGCCGTTACCATGCACAAAACACCGTTACACACAAAATAGGAACTCACGGCGCAATAATACCCCTGGATCAGGTTTGCTTCTCTAACAGCATGAATTCCTCCTCTCCAAAGGGTCCCATTCCATGATGATCATCCGCAACAGCTCGAAAGTCTGAAAACTCATCCTAAGTAACCTCTAGGCTTCAAAGAGCACTTCGTCTTGATGTTGACGAAAGCATCTTGCTGGAGAGACGGAGATGCAGCAGAAGCAATGAAGACCAACTGATGACACTCTACACTCATTACCTGGATTCCATTCTCCTCCAAATTCCAAGCGAGCGAACAGCTTGCAGTCAGACCCCCAATACAGCAAGGTACTCTGCTAAGTCAAGGAATGCAGTAGAAGCTTACCTGCATTAGCCACTGTTTCTCCAAAGGCTGATGTTGAGCCAGATGTGGACGCAAGGCCACCCCTAACCACGGAAACTGCGGTGGCAGCCATCCGTCTCCTTCTTATCAGAAACAACTCCACGGACTGTTCTTCTCTTCCTCACACAGAAGAGAAGGGACCTAAAACATGACCCTCGAATCGCCTCCTTCCTCCTCACCGTTCAGGAAGCCATTCCTCTGCTTTCCCTTGCGAACGGTTCCTGAAAAGTGGTCTGCGCAAAAGCGGCCCTCGTGCGACCACATAGGCAGATAAAGCTGACGTCATGCAAAATCCAATCGGAGCCGATATCTGGTATGGCACATGTGGGTCATACCGGTAACCAGACCCGAAACAGCGCGCGCGTCGCTCACGTACAATGCTGTCGGACGTGAATTTCATGCAGGGGTGGCTACGGGCTGTAGGTCGTAGGAAGAGGTTCATTCAGCTAGGGTAGGTATTTGGCATTCTTCAAAATGGTGCATGGGAGTTTCAGCAGGACTCAAGTTTGCCTGCTAGGTCACCTGAGGCGCAGAGCTTGAGCTTCCAGCTAGCTTTCATGAAGCTGGCCGCCGCGACATTTCTTGACCAGTCTCCCATAAGCCAGCATGGTTGCAATCCACCAGTCTCCCGTAGTCAGCATGGTTGCAATCCACGCGAAACAGGCATATATCAATGTAGCAACACATGCAAGAGCTGAGGGATAGAAGGATAAAAGCAACCGAAAAGGATGAACGGTTATCCAATATCCACGGGTGAAAAACTTGGAACCAAGAATGTCCGAATCCATTGGTCCATTTCGTAGAGCCAACATCAGTACATACTGCATCCATGACCTGAGCACCAACGCTATGCAAGAATCCATGGGCCCCATGAAGAACCATTTTTTCTGGCAAGTCTTGGAATGCGAAGATTGCGCACCGATGCAGTTGCGTTTCAGCACTGAGCATTTGAAGTCCTGGCAAGATGTTACAAGAACTCAGATCTTCGGGATGCTCCGATGCAACACAGCACCAAAGGACGAAACTGTCTTTACCCAACGATCTGCCACGGTCTCAGAAGAAACTAGAGTAACGATAAGTGCACAGCGGTAGGTACAACTAGATTGGCTCCTCGTTACTTGCTGCCCGACCTGGACCGACTCCTGCCGCTTGCGCTGCTTCCAGAACTGAAGCCACAACAGGCAAAGCGCAAATGTCAGCTGCGAACCTCCTCATTGGTCTGTGTCAACATGATAAAAGGTTTCATTCGTATCCAACGACATTGATTTAAAGCTGATCCCGCCTAGGCTTAACTGGACATGCAAGCGACCACCAAAGCCGTGACCATAAGCATCACTTGAAAATCAATGTGAACGTGCTACTCCGAAACGCGGCAGAATATGAGACCGTTTGTTCTCTCACCTGGGACTCCGCCCCCGAGTCGGGCCCTTCGCCTTCTCGCTCGGCTTCGCAGGTGGTGCAGCAGGCTGCGGAAAACGTCAGCGTATCGTCAGCATGCGTCCACCATTGCCGCTTGCAGGAGATGTGTGCCAGAATGACCGCGTGCATACTCGGTGAAGGTGCTCGTAACTAGTAAGGACATATGCTCTAGGCACCAGGGTACTCGTACTTTCGATACCAAGCCCAGGGTTCGACGTGGCCAAAAGCTCAGGTACACCGAACGGAGTCGTCTTTCATCATACAACAAAGGTGGGAAACGCCTCATCTTGAATGGGCAAAAGCCACACAACATCACGTCTCCGGTGCACCCGCCAACACTCATCCAGAGGCCCCAAAGTCAGATTCCCCATTTCTAAGCTTGCGTACACCTTGAAGAAACGTCAATCCCATGACCATTTCAAGATCGAATGTAAGATCCCAGATTCTGACTCGTCACACGAATGTTACTCTACCCAGACTACCCCAACGAGACCACTGTGTCTTAATGTCGCCATCCGTTGCTCTTGAGGGACTCACCCGTCGAACTGGGCTGTCGTCATCCGAGGAATACGACGAGCTTCGGCTGTCGCGCCTGCGGCCGCCACGGCGGGGGGGTGAACGAGAGGCCGGCTTCCTTGCGGGGGGGACCGGCTGCGCGGCCGTCGGGGAGGGGGGGAGCGGCGGCCGGCTCGTGCAGGAAGGGGGGGGGACCTGAAAAGAAATGCATATCAAAATGTAGTTCTTTTGGGCAAAGAGGGTTTTATGTGGTAGAAGTACGAGAGACTTTAAAGTAAGGCTGAGCAAGAGATGGAGAGTTCTCTGAGAAGCACAGAAGAATGTGACCATGTGGCCGGGGATACTTTCCAGGTGATGTCTTCTTCCATCACTTTTCGCGGACAATTCTAAGACAGAGCTGTCCAGACATTCAAGTTTAAAGGATATAACAGGAAGGGATAACGGCGGTGCGTTCAATTCGAAATATCATAGTGACATGTACTTTGGCCCTAGCGAACAGCCTACCTCTTCCTGAACGGCGAGGGGGCACGTCTGGCCCCTCTCGGTGGGCTCCGACCCCCCCGGAAAGGCAGAGGGGGCGACGGGTAACGGGACCTTCCGGGGCGGGGGGGTGAGAGAGGGCGTCTGGAAGGGGGGGGCGAGGCGCCCCTTCTGCGAGGTGAAGAGGGGCGCCTTCGCGGAGAGGGGGAACGGCGGCGGCGTGCGGGTTCAGGGGATCGGCGTCGAGGAGGGGGGGCTGCAGCGGAAGTTGTTAATACAGTTAAATCGCACGGTGACCTGGTACTCCAAATGTCGTCTACACACACTTCCACATCTGTAAAGTGTTGCTCCAGTCCAAGCGCTGTTAAGACTGACACTCGATAACTAGGCCGTCGCTAGCAAGTGCTTCCATGGAGGCTGCTGCCTGCTAAAACTTTCAACTTTCAAGCTTGATAAGCCTCCACCTTCGGAGCTGAAATGTTCCAAAGCCTGGACGCATTGAAACAATCGTACACATAAACCCGTAGCACCCAAAAGTGCATCCACTGCCGCTTGCCATGAAGCGGTTTTCCGCCCCCTAGAAGGGACACAACAAAGGGACTCACGGGAACGGTGCCTGGGAGGGGGCGGAGGACCGCCAGGACCCCTCACGGCGCCCTCTCTGTTTGGCGGGGACACGGGTCGAGGGGGCGGGGACGCCTTCTTCCGGGGTTGCAGGACGAACTGGGCGGTGATGACATTACCGTCAATTTGGCCCTGCAAGAGGTGACAGTGGCATGGACATTTTGAGGAGACTGTTTTGATAAGGGACTGTTTGCAGGCGGGACAAAAGGAATTTATCCACTTTAACGTCGCTCTGGCAAAGAGTGGTCTCCAACCTTGTGGAATCCAAGCAGTTCCTTCCAGAACATGTCACGCAAGAGAGGCTCGTTCAGAAAGAATGTCGTTTACCGAAGCCAGACTTTTAAAGCATGTCCGTGCAACTGCCGACGCCTCTTCTGAGATTCTCGCCGTTCTCTAGCAGATGACGTACGCTCACCACTGCACACGTTCTATGCGGGTGACACAGAGCTTCCGTTCGAGTCTGAAACGTGAAGCAGAGTCGATCCTCTCTCGGCTTGCTCAAACTCAGCAAGAGAAAAAAGACGCGCCCGCTGCTTACCCCGTGCATGTGCAGGACCGCTTGCTCCGCGTCCTCCCGCTTAGCGAACTCGACATACCCATAGCCTTTTGACAGGTTCACCTGCATTCAATGTAGCGAAAGAGACCGTCAGATGTTGTAGGGTCGTCCCGATACAGTTGACACACCGGTCACACACGCACAGCGGTCTTTGCCTCATACGCGCACTCTGCTGTTCTTGCTATCTGGAGCAAAGACAATCCGCTGGCACCTATAAGCTCTGCTTGGTTCATGGCTGTCAATGCTTTGTGTCAGAGTTTGGATGTAAACAAAGATGCTCAGCAGCTGTCCAGGATCTGAGAAAGCTCCCGGAACCGCGGCTACTGCAGGTCAAAGGCCGCAAACAGCCGCTCCCCTTGCGGTCGTGCGAACAGATGCCTGAGGCAAAGCAGAACAAGTGCTCGGAGCAGCATCCATCTTGATCAAACGACACGAATTGGAGCAGAAAGGAAAGAAGCTAGTTCTACTCACGATTCTATCGATGGCGAGCTCCACGTTGACAACCTCCCCATAGTTGCCGAAAATCTCCTTGATGTGGGCTTCATTGACGTTGCGGGTCAGCGAGCCTACGTGCAAGATGGACGGCTGGGGGGGAGGGGGCGTCTTTGCCTTCCTGCAAAAACCCAAAACGATGCGATTTGACTCTCAGAGAGGTATCATGGGCGTCTCCGCCCTACTTGCAAACACCAAAAGTGAGTGCACAATGGCTCTCAAAGATTCAAAGTTGGGTGGAGAATTTCCTGGGCCTTAAAATCGAGGGCAGAGAGGGAGTGCACACGACTAATGGAGAAAATAACCCTTACCCCCTTCTGTGCAGCGACGTTTGCTATATGGATTGGGTCAGCCGCTGCTTTTGATAGTATGGGAGGGTCTGTCGAGTGAGAGCGATCTGCTCCCAACAAAAAGCAGACTCCGTACAGCAAGTAGAGCAGGAGCCGAAGAACCATGAGGACACACCCGGATTCACTCCCGCCCATCAGGGCACGGACAGATTGAGGGCGCCCGCAAATAACAGCCAGCGCAACAATTCGATTGCAGAGTCGAGCATTCTCAAAGCGACCAAGTGCCCAAAGCACATGTCTCCTCTTCCAAGGCAGGCACCGTACGCGACTAACAACACTTCTGATATCAATGTAACACTCATTGGAGTGATGCCACTTTTGGGAATCATCAGCCCCCCACCAGACCTGTGCAAGATGCTTGGCAGGGGGACAAGTAATCGCACATATTTCTGTAATTACAAAGGGAGGTCTAACCAGCAACCGGAATAATTATGGATGAATGGCAGTCACAACTCACGGCGGAGGGGAGGGGCTTGCTTTCCTGGGTGCCGGTGATGGGGACCTTCCCTGCCTGGCCGCGACAGGTGGAGGAGAGCCTTTTGCAACGGGGGGGGCGGCACTGCAGAATCGAAAAAGCTCGAGGTATGAACAGTGCAGCACTGCATTCAACCAGACCCTGACATCAGTTGGGTGTCAGAAGAACCCTCAACGCTAAGGAACAACAAGACGCTTCTCCTTGACTCTTTCTTCAAAAAACGCACTTTGAAGGCTGCGACGCTAGCAAAAATAGAAAGTGACGACTGTGGTTTTAGAAAGAACTATGCTCGGCAATATTTCTGGAGATGTTGCAACTGCTGAAGCTTCTCCTTGTCGTGTGAAATCTCATGACGACCACTTCCAAGTGTCCTCTCGCACACCTGGATTGTGGCTTGGAACTTTGCATTTTCTGCTTGCTCCAGATCGACATGCCGGTTTTCCAAACAGGCTTCCAACGAATTTCCATGATGGAGCCGGACTCTGAAGTGGTGGATGCTGGGTGGTCATTCACATATTTGTGTCGCCGCTCAACAACGTTGGCGGCCAAACAAAGTTACCAATGGCTATGCCCAAACATACGTAGATCCTGAAATTTCATTCTGCTTACGATCAGGCTTTCTTTAAATACAGGCAGCTGTCAATTTTTGCTTCTATGCATAACAAGCAAGTCAATCAAACGCTCCTTAGCATCCATCCGAGCACCCACTTGATACTCCTTCACTCTGACAACGATCCCCCGTCGGTGTAAATTGCAGAATTTGCTTAACTCCAAATCCCCTCCAATTGAGCTGCTTTTGATCAACTCAAGCAGAAACAGAAAATCGCTTGACGCTCAAAAGCTTACCTCTTCTTATCAGTCTCAATCCGTTTCTTCTCTGCTTTAGATGTTGGCGACGGGCTCCTGCTGACACTGGAAGAGTATGAGGAACCAGAGGCAGAGGTGGTGTAGGAGGAGCTTCCCGACCGAGACGGAGCGGGCGACTTTGCCATGATGGTGCGCTGTGATATACAGGTAGGTCTCTGAAGTGCTCAAGAAAATGTTCCTGCAAACACCAGCATTTTGATACTCAAAGAAGCAGCCCCTTCCGCAACCAGAAGCAGAGAGTGTAAATGATCAATGAGCATTGAGAAGCTCAACGTCCTGATTATCCAGGCTTCAGTTGCTCAACCCTGTGCACAACGAAAGGGAGCGCCTGCCTTCCCAGTAGGTATTACTATGGGTCTAGGACTCTGACTCTGACTCTGACTGAGAGTCTCCAACTGGTCCACCGTCGTCCTCCTCAAGGCTCAAGAGTCAAAACCAGTGTTTCCCCTAATTATTTTAATTGCTGGCCGCCGGGCCGGCCGGGGCCTGAGTTTGCCGGCCCGTTGGGCCGGGCCGAGGTCGCCATTGCCGGCCCAAGTCCCACCGAAATATATGGAAGTTTCGCGCGCGCACCCCATATATTGGAACTTTTACAGTATCTGCTCCAGCTTCGTAGTCTTTGATAAGTCTCTAGCTTTTCAACTAGTGAAATATCGACCAACTTCCTACCCCACCTACCGAGGTGCTTATTTTGTGGTAGTTCTGGCATGAAGTACCCGGGGGAGAGTTTTTATTGGGACCAAAACCTTAAATTGTCATCAAAATCTATTCTTTCTGCTCTCTAAATACGATGACAGAGCCAGAAATAATCTTTCATTGCCGGCCCAAGAGGCCGGCCGGTGCCCCGCAATGCCGGCCGGATGGGCCGGAGGCCGGCCCCCATTGCCGGCCCAATTTGACCATTGCCGGCCATTTTACCAGAGAGTGGGCCGGCAGGGGAAACACTGGTCAAAACTCCCAAAATCCCTGAGTTAAAAGTTATCTCGTTCGTGTGGAACTCGCAGAAATTGCCCCGGTGGATTCTCCCGCCCTATGATACTTCATACCAACCGTCGAACTCCTAGTTGTTTATATTATATGTTTCGCTTCGATGGCTTTCGTTCGTTGCACCCGGGAGGACTAGCCGGTCGCATTCTCCGGCTTCTCCATCCACTTCTCTGCAGAAACCAAAATGCTGTTGAACTTGCAGTGATATGCAGTGATATGCAGTGATTTGCAGAGATATGGTGGGCCGTGGCATTCCAGGCAGACATTGAAGTTGCCAATTTTGTTGTGGCGCCCCAGCTTGAAGTTTCCGCACCATGAGCGTTGTGCATACATGTGGGCTCAGATCAGGTTTTAGTAGCCTGGCCCTGCAAGCGGGATTGTACCGTCCTGGTGGTACAATCTCTGGTGAGTGGAAATTTTTTCATTGCTCATCTCTGGAATATGCGTCAGTTCTGCTGCTGTCATGTCCTTGTCAGGCACAATTGCCATTGCTTTTGTGGACAGGATGTTCTTTAAAAGGAATTGACCATCTGTGAACAAAAGCTGAACATAAGCTGGACAAATGTGAGTCCTGAATGCCCTTCTCTATTTGATTAGCTTTTTGAAGGACTATACTGAACCTTCTTCATTGCATGTGGTGGACTTTGTTTAGGTGGTTTGTGGAGTGAATGATATGTACCACAGGAGCTGGTTGCTTTGATATTCATCTACATATGCGTGTGATAATTGCGACGATTGACGTTGGTTTTGTTCAAGTTCTGCGACGTGTCTGCCAGAGGAGAGGATTGAAAGGAAGAGCCTGCCCATCCTTTCGCTTATTGCAGTTTACTGCATTGAACAATCGCTTTTCTTCTTTGTGCTAGTCGCCTTTATGAAAGATGGGATAAGGGGGGCAGCTCCTGAATGTGATGCTGTTTATGTCCTGCAGGCCTCACCAACCTTCCGCAAGAGTGGTTGCTCTTTGGGGCTTTCGACCCCAAAGCCCCTGCTCTTACGCCTCGCTTTGAGCGTCCGCACTTTGACAGTCTCAGACTTGGCGCCAGGCTTGCTAGAAGCTGGCACAGAATGTTCAATAAAGGGCAGACTCGTTTAGACTCGATGTTTTTCGGCGGGGACTCCTTTGGAGGGCGCTCCTATTCGAGCCGCTCTCAATACAGGGAGCCTGAAGTGCCCCCCCCAAGCCAGTGGTATAAATTGTCACAAGACTGCTTGCTTGCGTTGCACAAGGGCGACATAACCACGTGGTTCGTGGACATGAAGACGGATGCGATCGTGAACGCCGCAAACAGGGCGATGCTCGGAGGGGCTGGGGTGGTGAGTTATGGTTTATGTAGTACTCTTCGCTTTTCTTTCAATCCTCGCGCGGAAACTTGTAGGAGTGGAGACCAGCTTACAAGGTCTACATTTCTTCTCCTTGTCTATTGACAGTCTGCATAAGGTCGTCTGAAAGTTGGTCCTTCCCATAATTCACAAGTCTTCCTGCTCTTGTTGCCCAGGAGAGATTTGCCCAGGAGAGATCAGTGATGTACACTCACAATTATACACACCTTGATTCATCTGCAAATGGGGCTCGCAGTCCCTGTTATCCGTATTTTGATGCAAGTTGCTCTTGATAGAGATGTTTTAGTCCGTCATTCAAGACTAAAAGAGACGCCATTGTGAAAAGTCAAGTAGGCACAGTAAGGCGTGGTTGCAACATCTGTTCGCATGGACTCGCAGGATGGTGCCATTCACAGGGCTGCCGGAGAGGACCTGTACTACGCATGCAAAGCAATTCAGCCTGTGGAGCCGGGGGTGCGCTGTCCTACCGGTACGATCTCACGACTCTCTCTTTGCTGACCCTGTTCTAGGACGAGAGAGCGCTCGAGTCTTCTGTAAGCTGAACAAAACCATTGTGCACACAGAGGAACCTCTGCATGGAGTCCGACCAGTTCACGTCGCGCAAGTGACGTCATCTCAGAGCCTGCCTGTGCAACGCCTTCACACTTCATTCACACTTCCTTCCTTGCTGCAGGAACACTTTTAGTCAACACTCAGTAAAACTCTTTGATTCTTTCGTTTTTCCAATTGTTTCAGGAGAGGCCAGGATAACAGAAGGGTTCCGCCTGCCGGCCCGCGCCGTCATCCACACTGTGGGTCCGATCTACGAGGGCAAAGAGGAGTCTGAGCCTCTGCTGGCTGCGTCATACAGGTGCGATTCGTTTTCTGGTTTTCTTTCTCATGATTGCAGTGGCCAAGTGCATTGCAAGTGTGTGTTCATCACCTATTCAGGTCGTCAATGAAGTCAGGTTTCTGCGGCGAGATTTGGTCACACACCTCGTTGGGAAGCAGTGTATCAGTGGGGTTGTGTTGTCTGTATGATAAGTCGCACCTTGGAAATGTAGGTCAATATACAGTGAGATGAGCTGTAATACAAGCTGCGAGGCAAGTCCTAAAGTTCGATAGAGGTTTGACGGGGACCTTTACAAGTCCTTGCGAATTTTGGGGAGTCACCAAAATTCGCAAGGATTTTGGTGACTCCCCAAAATCCTTGCGAATGCAACTCAGAAAAACGGTTCGAACAGACTCCCGAGCACGAGATGATTCCTCAAGGTCTGAAGTTGGTTGACGTGTAATAGATTGCTTTCAATATAAGTCCTAATGCCTTGATGGCGTGGGCTCCCTGTAATTGGGAGCTTCTTTGGATTTGTGAGAGGCTGCTAAAAGAAACTCGTAATTTCAATCTGCCAGGAACTCAATCCTTCTGGCTGCCGACAAGGGAATCCAGTACCTCTCCTTCCCGGCAATTTCGTGCGGAGTCTACGGGTACCCATACGACGAAGGGGCGCGAGTGGCTCTTACAACGTGCAGAGATAATGCGGATAAGCTCAAGGAGGTGAGGTCCGGGCAGGGACTCAGATAGTTCAACCAGAATGACTCAAGTGATTCGAATTTTTGGCAAAAAATGTCGTTACTGTACACTTGAATGCACGGATGGTCACTGATCTTCTGAAGTCATCAGTGCGGAACTCGGTGTTCTTTCTCGACAAGCGGGGAAGTCGGCGCTTATTGCCATACTAGAAAACGCGGAGTCGTTTCGGTGGCCGGCTTACAGGAAGTCTGCAAAGATTGGTCTTGAGTCCAGCGTGAGATGTCTTTTGTAGTCCCACAGCTCTCGTGGCGACGGGTAAGCGTTTCGTTGTCTATCCCCTTGCGATTTTGTTGCTCGATGTTCAAAAGGGATCAAGAGCCATTGTTGACCGAACCCAGGAAGAAGTAGCGGCCCTTTGAAGTCAATCATCTGACCAAGTGGGTGATATCATTCAGTTGCTACAATCCGAAAACAGCCCGAATACGGCCAAATCTTTAACGGTGCGATTTGTGTGCTGTCGCAGGAGTTAGGATTGCAGAACTTTCCCAGAAGTTTACTTTTTCCCAGATTCACTTTATATTGTTCAAGCAGCCGGCCTGGCTGGAGTGACGGAAGGCTGCCAACTTGTTTAGACATTGTGTTGAAAATCTTGTTCGAAATGCAATGGGGGCTCACAAAAACTTGCTGGTCAAACTCGCAGGAAAGTCTGCTGCACTTCGAAGGTCAACTTGAAATCATCACGGAGTGATCTTGACTGTTTTGGCCCCAGACGAGTTCCAAAGTTGGGACGTAATGTTTCCCGGGCGATTACTGTGCTGCTGCAGGAGCTAGGACTGCCTAATGTTTTCAATTGTTTACTTATTTGCAGATTCACTTCATACTGTTCGAGCAGCCGGCCTGGCTGGCGTGGCGGAAGGCCGCACGCGATCTCGGACTCCCGCTCATTGAGATTGACGAGGAGGCTCGCAAGGCGTCTCAGGAGCAGGCTCGCGAAGAGAGGCGGGCGAAACTCAGGGAGGAGCGAGAGCGGGAGCGCGCAGCGAGGGGGGGAAGATCGCCTGAGGACCCAACCCCCCGTCGGGGAGTCTGGGGAATGGGGGGTCGCAGTGGTGGTGACGAGGGGGGGGGGCGATCCAGGAAAGAGGGACGGAGCGGTGGGGAAAGAGGGTACGGAAGCTTTTTGGGGGGGAACGCGGGAAGAGGTGTAGGGGGATTGATGGATCTCGTGGGGAACGCCGGAACCAAGAAGGATGACGGGGCGTACAACGGGTGGAAAACGGGAAAGGCTGGTGCTGGGTTCGGCGATTCCGCTGCGGAAAAAGAGAAAGGAGGGCCGGAAGAGGACGCCGAAATGCAGGACAGTGACTCTGCGAGAGGGGCGGCGTGGGATATGGCAACTGGGTGGGGGTCCGGCGGAACTGATTCCGGAGCACCGCAGACGGAGGTTGGAGATAAGAAGGACGAGAGAGCGCCGTCGTGGCTCGCGGGAGGAGAGAAAGAAAGCGAAGAAGAAGAGAAAAGCGAAGTAGAAGAGGGAAGCGAAGCACAAGGGAAGTCGGCAGAAGAAGGAGCAGAAGGAGCTTGGGATGAGAAACAGGAGTCGGATGGGGCTCCAATGAAGAAAGTGTTCAGTTCGAGCGGCAGTTTTAGGACGGGGCAAGAGGACTTTGAGGGAGAGGAGAGTCAAGAGGAGGAAGTGGAGGGGAAGACTATGAAGCGGGCGCGGAGCGAGGATGAGTACAAAGATGCGCAGACTGAAGTGTGGGATTCGCAAGATCGGAGGAACAAGAAGTCCGAGGCCGTGCCGACGAGTGGATTGGCGGAGGTAGCCGAAAAAAGAAGTCTGAGCCTGAGGGAACAGCAGGAGTGGAGTCGTAGAAAGGAGATTTAATGGAACATCTCAACGGAGATCAAGAAAAGTTTCAGAAGGGTCGAGAGGCTGCGTTATAATATAGGAGCGTGGTTACTATTAAGTAGCAACTGTATACAGCTCAACATAGAACTTTCATAGAGATCAAATTGTCCGAAGCGCATAGGCTATAAAATCCACGGAATCAGTCCCCCTGGAGCTGCGTGGATTATCGCGCGTAAGAGTAGGTTGGCGGTGTGCTCTCTTATTTGTGACCCCCTTAAAGCAGTGCTGTAAAGCTACCTGGGTTTCGGTTGCACGTAGCTGACGATAAGTTTGGATAAGCAAAGCTTTAAAGAGTCGTTGATCCCGCTTCCGACGGCCATACCTATATGAATTCAAGCCTAGGACGTACGTGCATCCAACACAAAACATGGCTAAGTTCAAAATGGAGCTCGACAGGTGACGCGTGCAACTGACACCATAGGGGTATTGCGAACAATCCAACGCGTAGGCAGTTGGCAGGTTAGATCGCGAGGGGCCATGCGCTTCAAAATTACTGAATAGATGCCATGCATTCTGATCGCTGCGGCCGTGGCCGCCGCGCACGACCGTCGGTCTGGGCGCAGCTACAATATAAGAGTTGCATGGTAGATGCGACGAAGCGAAGCTGCGCGTATACGTACAGCACCGCTGCATGCCATCATTGCATATATGGCCATGTAGTGCGGCCGGTTTCAAGTTTGGTGAATGCGAGTACGTATATACACCTCAGTGCGTGACATGTCTGCACCAGCTACCTACACGTATACACTAGTTCGCATATGTATATATGCTTAAGTATTGATATGTAACTTGAATTGGCAGGCAGACGCCCTGTGCACCGAAAGCGTCCGATCGCACGTAGAACTTCAGTGTGCCATTGCTGATTCCAAGGCGCTTTATCTCTGTATAGCATTGATCATGC
The DNA here is from genome assembly GCA_000708835.1 of Klebsormidium nitens. Classification (NCBI taxonomy): domain Eukaryota; kingdom Viridiplantae; phylum Streptophyta; class Klebsormidiophyceae; order Klebsormidiales; family Klebsormidiaceae; genus Klebsormidium; species Klebsormidium nitens. Next base: position 205,740 of record DF236979.1, on the reverse strand, counting down.
AGAATCACAGCAAAACTAGGTCACGTCTGCATGCACTGAAAAACTGCCAACGCTGCTGTGATTAAATTGAAAAGCACCCAGTAGCTCCAAGTAAGTATTAAATCTTTCCTCCACAAAGTAAGACAAGTTTTTCTGTTCATTGCAATGCCGGACAACGCTTTGTTTCTCTGATTGTCAAGTCCGCAATATACGTGTTCTTAACTCGGTATCTTCTGACCTGGCATAAGGACGCTGCCTCACTTGCTTGTGAGGTACGGGCTGTCGATCACCCCGTAACCCGCGGCCACACCTCCCTCGTTCGACGACGCCGTTTTCGTCCGCAACAAATGGCCCGCGGGCTGGTTGATGACCACCTTTTCCCCATTTCTGTAAGAGAAAGGAGAAGCAGTCGCTATTTTCCAGGTCCGGTTTTTTAAAATACCCGTTGAAAAAAGAAAGTGCTTTTCGAGTTCATACCACTCGTAAGGCTATTCGTCAAGGTAGTCTTTCTATTTTATGAGTTTCAGTGGGGTAAAGCCCAAACGAGATCCACGTCTGCAAAAAGCCATCGTCAGCGCCGTGGATTCCACCATCTACGGTTGGAAGGGAAACACCGGATGGATTCAGCAGTCAGTATGATAAGTCGCGCATTCGACTAGCACCAATGGACCAAAAAACAATGTCCTGGTCTGGGAAGCTCTCCACCAGTTGCAAAGCACATAGCCAAGTGTCAAAACCGTACTCGAGTACGAGGAAATCTGTATGAACAAGAAAAGAAACAAAGAAAGAGCAAGCGATAGTAAGAGATGAAACCGAGGGTTTTGTTCCCGGAAGTCAGGGCCCTACCTTAAATAAGTCCCAAAGATGCCCAGTTCAGAAAGCGTATCCTGCTGGCTCCACTCGCCCCCTCTCAGCAGGTACGACTTCTTCACTGGCGGGAAGATTCGTTGCATGAGGATGTACGCTGCGAGCCCGTCCGTGCCCTGGAGCTCCTGCAGCTTTGCCGGGACATCTGAGCCGTAGATGTTGTTACCTGCAGATATCGAACGGCTAAGATTAGACGCGGGTACAGTTTGAGACGGGAAGGTTGACATATCCTTTTGATTCTTCGCAGCTTTGCCGGGACGTCTGAGCAGTAGATGTTGTTACCTGCAAAGATCGAGCGGCTGAGATTAAACGGGGGTACAGTCTGAGGCGGAGATGTTGTTACCTGCAAAGTCGAATAGCTAAGAATACACGCGGGTAGAATCTGAGCCACCTGATACAAGAACGTTGTTATCACTTCGAACTTCTCCAGCTTCGCCTGAAAAACTGAGTTCCGGATGTTGTTACCTGCAAAACGGAGTGGCTAGGATTAGACACGGGTACAGTCTGAGACGGTAATGTGGTAATTACCTTGTATTTCTACAACTTCGGAAGGGGTTATGAGTTTAGAGATTCGTTACTTGCAGCGAATCGGACGGCCGAATTTCGTCTAGCGGACGTTCTGAGCCGTAACGTCAATCGTAACTTTCAGGGTCTGCCACAACACGCTGATGCCTGAAACCGTAAAAGACATGACCCGCAACCAGGCTACGAGGATTCAGGAAACCGCCAAACGTGTTGAGTCCCGAACTAGTTGTTTGCGGAAAAGGAAGCGAGCCGGAACGTTTCGAGCGGTGTTCAACCGCTCCTCACGAGCAGTCGCTACGGAGCAACTTCTTGCCGCGCTAGTAACCTTTGCGCCAAGCGGCTGCAACAAGCACCACGCTCACTTCATTTACCTGGCCGCAGAAAACGTTTGTCTTATTTTCTCGAAGCTTTCTTCAAAAGCACCTGGAAAAGTCCCTTCCTTGCACAGAACCACCTTTTAGCTGTCCTACATACAGCTCTTTGCGTCAAACCTGCCAGCGGGTTCCGATCTCTCCGAGCACGGTCCCTGATCTTGAACCGTTCGATGACTTCCTCGTCGTCGATCGGACGGTCTAAGATCAGGAACCATGCTCGGAACATATGAAACCCGATGGCAGGTTTGACGCAAAGAGCTGTAACTGTGACTCGCGACTCCCTTTTTCGGCAATGAGACCTAAAAGCAGACTGTATCGTGAGGCTTACCTCCTCCTTCTCGCTGCGGCTTTAGCACGAAACCCTCCGGATCCGCGATCGCCTTCTCGATGATCTCCTCGCTTCCCTCCCCCTCCAAAGCCCAGAGTCCCGCGAAGTGGCGCCGTAGAAGAGCCGCGTCCTTTTCGTTCGTGATGAAGCTGCATTCTACGAAGATAAAAATAAGAAAGCGACTCTCACGGCTCTGAGTCTCCAGCGTCGTTCTTCTTAGTCCAGCGAACGAGTCCTCACGAGAACTTTACGTAACCTACTTTTGAGCAAGCTACTAGAAACTCGCAACATCTTCTTCTGGACGATGGCCATTGACTTAATCTGCAACCCAGAGCACCGCACTTTGAAAGCTGTGAGCTTCATCTCCTTTCGCTGCTAGAGATACGAAAACCGATGGTCATCTTGACAGCTACGGGATAAACCATACGCTTAAAATCTCTCTCGTTTGGCACTCTCTAGAGTTCAAGAAACTTCCTTAAACAACGTCAGTATTACCGTCCCAGCTCCACGTCCAATAGTGGGGAGATATTGTTCAAACAAGTGCCAGATGTGTTTGCCTTGGACGACTCCACTGGGTTCAAGAGAGTCCCATGCAATGTTGCTTTCGCTCAAAAGCCTGCTTTAAACCGCTTCAATGATCAAGCTCTTCAAGCAGTCGGAACCAGTCTCCGGGCAGCCCTAAGTCGTCGGAGGCAGTCAGCCGGAAGGAACGGAACGGCCGGAACCTGTCCCCGGCTCGAATCACAGCGGTTGCTATTCGGCGAATTGCCCTTGCACGGAAAGTAGTCGCTGGCGCAAAGAACAATGGCCTGGATTTTGTTTTCGGTGCGAAAATTAGTAGACCGCAAAAATTTTCAGGGGTGAAAAGCGGTCAGGAGATTTTTCCGTGGCATACCGTTCGAGGACGCCCGGGCGCGCAAGCTCCTGCTGGATCTTCTTGGCGCCGGTCAGGTGGTACGAGATGCTCGGGCACTTGACCGCAGACGACTCCTCCATCAGCAGGCGGGCCCGCCATTCCTGCAGGTGCAGGAAATCCATGTGGGCTTTGCGACAAAAGGTTCGTCGAAATAGAAAATGTGACGTATACTGGATGATCTGTAGCCCATGAACCGCAAGCAATGAATCAGACCACAAGCGGCAAACCGCACATTGACAACCGCAGACCGCAAACCGCAAACCGCAAACCGCAAACCGCAAACCGCAAACCGCAAACCGAGAACCGCGACTCGCGACCCCGCGACCCGGCGACCTCAGACCGCAGAGCAGACTGTCAGAAGCCCCTAAGGCTGAGACCCTCAAGACTTCGAGATGTATTCAAGAGGCGGATTCCCGGTGTCTGGTGCATAAAAGTTTCACGGCTGGAAATGGTACTTCTTCATCCGTTTGAGCGAGCCCCGTTAGCCGACTTTTCCAGAAGCGAGCTTTGGGTGCACTCCGCAAAAGGTCGGTGCTCAGCTTCCACATACATGCGCTCAACAACCGTAGCCTAATCCTGAGTCCAATCGTAAGCCATAGCATGGCAACACGCAGGTGACCGATGGTTGTTGTCAGTGCAACGCGAAAGTGAGGGGCTTACGGTGTCGGACGGGTAGTCGGTGGGCGTGTAGCCGGCCCGGAAATAAACCACGCTCACCCGTTGGCCGCTTCTGCAGAGCACCGCGGTTCTCTTGAGAATCGGAGCATCTTTTAGAGAGCCTCAAAAAAGGTTCAGGAAGGTTCAGGTTGCGAACGTCCATTGTTACCACGATCGAGAAGGTTGATGGGTTCGATTTATGGGAAGAGTGCTCATCAGACGCCGAACTGGTATTGAGCAGCATGCCATCCCGCATTTTTGACCAATGACCAAAACCCCTAGATCACGCAGATTCTGAAGCCCGATGAAGCTTCATGATAAATATCAAGCAGAAAAGCCGTTTGCAACCTTGCGCGATGGTCCGCCAGCATCCTGGGCAGCCGGAATAAGATTAATTGCTCAAACCCTTCTTCGAACCTGGGCCCACACCTCCCAACACTAGCTCCGAAATTTCTGACCTAACCCACTTCAAGCGCCCCAAGTTGTTGTTGCCCCCTGAACTGCAAACAATATACAGTCAAACCAGTTCAAGGGACGCCTTAGTTGTAGCAACGTGGGCTCACATGCTCAGAGTGCGATCTCCGTCCAACGCCCCGTCCTTCTCGATCTCGGTCAGCGTTCGGCGCACGCTGCGAATCCCGTGCGCGTCCCATAAGCGGTCCGCCATCCACAGCTGGTCGTACATGTTGCGCTCCGCCGGTTGCACTACGAACAGAACCACCGCCCTGCATAACCCAACCGGGCTTAGAGCCTTTCAGAAGAGGTTATGTGTCCGTTTGAGGCCGACAAAAGTTGTCAACCTGAGGCCGGTGTCCGGTGGACGTTTGCACCACGAGTAGAAGCATCGCCGTAGGAAACCTTGTTCAAAGTACTTTCGAGTGTAGAATCTATGCGAGGATCTACAGGAGTCGGTGAGATAAGCTTCATGGAGATTGGCTAATCGACAAGGAACATTCAGCCCTGACATTGCTGGCAACGTATGCCATCTTGCTCCAAAAAGTAACCGGGTCGAAGGAGAGCCTTAGTATCTGAAAGACGACTTTTCACTTCTAATCTGCTCAACCAAGATATTTTGGATCGGGATACAACGTAGACGACTGATTCCCGTCCTGGATTTAGGACCCTGTTGAGAGGAGACTGTATTCTCTGGCAGAAGACACTGTTCCCGTCAAAAGACCAGAGGGAAAGGAATGAGCAGGCAGCCGGAAACAGGGGTCAACCCATATTACCGACCAGAACCTTTGCTTGTTCGCAACAAGAAGAGGAGTCCAGCTGATTCAAACAAAGGAGAACTGTTACCCGTCGAAGTCGCTGAAGGAAGTTGACGAAAGTAAAACTTCGATAGCTGGACTGGAACTCACTCGTCGTCTCCGTACTGTCTCCACGCCTCGGCGATTCCATCTGTCATAGCCTCGAAGGACGCGTTCTCGGGTACGTTTTGAGGCTCCAGCTTCGATCTGGCCCCGGCGCGGTTGACAATGTGCCTGGACAGCATTCTTTGCAGGATTAGCCAAACAGAGCGGGAACAGGGGAAGCAAAGCCTTCGGAGTTTCTCGATCAGTGGGCAACTGGATTGCGCAGGGAACAACAAGATCGGCAGTGAATGAGGCGCAGCAACGGGTCAAGTCCCAAACTACGTGCGCGTGTTTTAGGACGGCTGACGGGGTGGAGTTGAAGTCTAAGCATGGCGCAGAAACATCGAACGAGGTGCAGAACAGGGGGTCAGGTGGGCGACAGGAGGCCCCGAAGAAACAAAGAACAAAGCGACGAAAACCAAGATCCGCGACAGGGATAAGACTTCGAGGCGCTTGTTAACTCGTCTGTACAGTAGTCAATTTGGGAACGAGGCCCCTGCAGGGTGGACTCTGGGCGATGAAAATCAGAAAGCTGACTCTGGCTTTGTGGGTCAAGGCTGTGGGAGCTGGGAGTGTCTGATTTGAGCCTGTGGGTTGTCGGGCCCTTCGAAACCGATGGAAAGCAAAAGAGCGATCGTCCACAGCTTTCCTCGTCCAAAGCTTTCCTCGTGATGTAGAGAAAGTCGGAGAGAAGCACGGCAAGCTTAATCCTTTCCCTGCCAACATGTGGGAGCATGTTGGCGTGTCGTTTTCAAACCTGCGAAGAAGGGCGACGGCCAAAGTGCCAGTCCGCCCTTTCTTCAAAGCACATGAATTCCCCTTCTAACCTATTACCTCACGTACTTCAGTATTCTTCCAAATGGCCTCACATCACTACCTAAGAACAACTCACACCCAAACCAGAAGAGCGAGTCAGCTTCTTGCCTGTGGAGCCTGCTGACTTGCGTCCCGAGCGCCGCGAATGAGGACGATATCGTGTTCAGCTCAATCTGCAACAGGCCCCCGGTGGCCTTGTCGAGCATGTAGTCGCTCCGATGCAGCCCCAATCGAATGTCCTCCTTGATCCCCTTGTCCAGAGTGGCACGGTATATGTCCAACAAACCCGCTGTGAAGCTGTCTGTCTTCCTTGCCCTGCGGCGGAGAAAGGTATTGTTAGTGAGAGGCGTCAAGGTACAGGAAAGACAAACTCAGATGCTACTCTGTTCGTCATTCTGCAGGTTCGGTCAAACCTGGCCGCCTGACCCAAGTCAGAAACGAGCCAGTTGCAGATCGTTTCTCGAGTTGCAGAACCTGGACCGTTCGATGGGAGGTATCCAAATCATTGCAGGGTCCAAGTTCTGCCCACCGGGCAAGTTCTGCGTTCGGCTCAAATAAGGCTCTGGTCAGGCGGCCAGGTCCAACCAAATGTGGATTAACCATTGCTTTGGGAGCCCCGTTTGTATTCAGGTTCTTTGGAATTGGAGATGTCTCTGAGTCAGCTCTTACTTCGTTCGGAGCCTCTCGCACATTGAGAGGACTTTTTCCAGCAGTGAGTCGCAACTGCCAAGCTGAGCAAGAGAAAGGGTGGCAAGGCAGTGCGCGCATGGCCCAATTTCATGTTTGCGCCTAAAGAAGGCATGGGTCAGCACCTCTCTTCCCTTAAGGTCAGGTTTGACAATCTAGAGCCGCCTGGAAAGTTGACAGTTCTCCCTTCTACCAAGTAACAGGAAGTTGCATTCTAAGCAGGTGTTTGGACAACAACAGTCTCCTATTCTTGCTGAGGAGAGAGGAGTTCAAGATAACAAGGGGCTGTAATGTTGGTCAAGGCAGACAGTTAAGACCGGCAGCACTATTTGTCTACGAACACTCCAAGCGAAATGCAGCTTCTACAGAGAAAGAACGTCATGGATAGGCCCTACTGTCTTACCTTTCCAGCGTACTGAAGAGGAACTCGCTGTCTTGGCTGACTTTGTCAACCAGCTCATTGAAGATGGGCGCAACCTCAACCGCTTGTTCGAACAGGGGCCTGTTGAAGAAACAAGAGCTGGGTTTCTGCAACAAAGTGCCCATGATCCAGGTCTGACTATTTGGGAACCCAGATCTCTGGTTGAGATTCTCTACTTCAGGAAAGACAGAAATCTGCGAACTGTGACTTTACCTACCATTCCTTACACTTAGAATTTGGGCTTAGAGCTACCAACTTTACAATTTGTTGCATTTGAACATCTTAATCAGGCATTGTCAAGCATCTGTCCGCTTTGTCAGCTTGTTGAAAGAGGCTGCTTCCCCTTCAAAGCTGAAGAGTCCTTTTACCCCCACTTCCCACCGCATTTCGGTCCTTAATGACTTGCACAATTTCAACACGCTGACCCGCCAACTAGCTGACACGTTGACTGAGGCTGTCAGAAAGAAGCCTACTTACCTTGGGAGAGTACACATTCAAACAAACAGGCAAAAAAATAAACTTACCTTGGAAAGTGCATATATCAACAAACAGGCATACAAAGTGGACTTATTTTGGGAGAATGCATCTACCAACAAACAGGCAGACAAAGTAGACTTAATACCTTGGAAAAGGAGTTGGCAACAAAGACACCGGTGCGTGCACAAGTCCGACTCCCGGAGTCACCCCCGAGTTCTTCCCATCCTTATCTCCGACAAGCAGGCCGTGGAGACTGCACCAGATTAGCGCGTCTTGGACCAGGGCAGGAACGGCGTCAGAACCTAGAAGCTCCTCGTCAGAGAGCTCACTCTCTGGCAGGCAATTATCCAGGTTGGGCGCAACTTGCGTCTGCATCGCGAAACTCTGGTGAAGCTTTCTGGCTTTTGTTGCTTGTGGTGCCGAATGTGATTGCTGTGAGGTGAACTGGTTTTTGCTAGTGTGACTTGTGCGCCGCAAGAGCGAGTCTAGTGGAAGTCCAACATGTCCAGAGGGGGCTTGTATGTGCTTGTAGAATGCAGTACTAACCAATTGACTACTATCCTTGGTGCGTACTCGGGTGCGCGCTCGGGAGGCGGCAAAAATGGTGGTCTCTTCAAGCAAGGAGCCACATGCCGTGTTGAGAGCTCCAGCGAAGGAATGCATCTGAATTCTGCAGCACACAGACAACTGACAGCGACGATCGCAAGGCTCAGAAGTGCGTCCAATTGAGGCCTTTGAGAAGGGGAATGCACAGATTGCAGCGCCACAACAGCACAGGTTCCGTGCATCATGTCTATAGCAACAGGAATGCATCCCGCAAAACGCGGGCGTCACCCGCACTTCCTCTGTATCGAGGGCGACCACTGTCACTGACCAGTCACCACAGAGGTCCATCAGTTGTGAAGTCGTCGCCCCGACAGAATAGTCAATGCGGACATCCTGCGGACTTCCGTTGCAGCAGTGCAGGTCTGACTGAGCCTTGAGGTCTAGAAACTTGAAAGAGATTGATGCTGTCCGTTCAATTCAAGACGTCGATGGTGAAGGAACCCAGTTAGATTGAGGGCGCAGATTCTACCACGAGTGCACCAGCCTTTCTTCGCGCCAAATCTCACAAACTGCCGCGAACAACAGCGAATAAGGCTCTTCCGAGTCATGCTTTGAAGAAGAAGCTATCGATCTTGGATACATGATCCAGTTGCATTCAGTGTCTCCAGCATCACGCAAGACGTCTTGTTGAGCACCAAGGCGATCTTCTCTTCCCAACGTTCCAAGTTAGTGGCAGCATTTGAGCTTGCATGTGGCTGATTTGCCAGCTGTTTCTTCCTTCTTTTTGGCACAGTAAGAGGGTTTTCAACATGCAACCCTCAGAAAAGGCCAACCCTGGGGGAGAGGGTGTACAAGGAAAGGAGGCGGACATAGCGGTTGCGTCTCCTGACACGGTTCTTGCTGATGCGGTAGGTGACAAGCATGAGCGTTGCTTGATGTTCAAACAACGCAGTGTCACTTAGACTGGACCTCACTTGCAAGCACTTCTACTGCCGCTCTATTGGAGGTAACCAAGACGCAGATCCATGTTTCAGAAATCTTCCATGCACGAGTTGTGCCGCAGTTTGTGCTGCTCTTAACCAACGAGAGTTTGGTGCTGTCGCGCCTTCCGGTGATCTGGCTGTGCAAAAAGCGGGCATTGAGTTCATCAAGTCCAGCTGCTTTCCCATTTGCACCTTGTTTGCGCTTGGTCATCACACAAAACTCGAAATTAAAAGTTGTGAAAGTACCAATAATCTGCGCCTTGTTCATGTTGCCTGGATAGCCTTTGCTCAGACGTCCAAAAATACCAATGCCGAGGAACCTGTGGACCAGAAGTTCCTGGAAGAAGAGCGACAGCTGGAGGCAGAGAGAAAGAAAGAGGAACTAGAGGGGGCAGTAAAGAAAATGTACAACAATTTGCTGACTTGTTTATGTCAACCATTGTCCAGACGTCCGAAGAAACTGATTCCGAGGAATATGTAGACCAGAAGCTCCTGGAAGAGGAGCGCCAGCTGGAGGCAGAGAGAGAAAAGGAGGATCAAGAGGCGGCAGAAAAGGAGGCCGCCAGCCGGCCGGCAGTGCCGCGGCCGGCAGATGGGATGGACCAGCTGACTCAGCTCCTGTTGAAAACGAATGCGTACACCGACTTTCTGTACAAGCAGCTGACTGAGAAGGAAAAGGAGAAGGAAAATGAAGAGACTGGTGACGGAGATGAGGTGGGTTTGCGCTGATGCGCCCTGCATTTGATGATGGATGGGCATGTACAGTTTGTCCAATAGTACTGGTGCCTGCTGTAAATGCTGGGGATGCATCTGATTTGCTTGCATTTACCACTACCCTGATCACAAGGCTTGATTTACGCAGTTGATCAACTTTCCTTCTGTTGAATGCTTCTCCTTGTATGCTCAGCCAAAGCTTATTGCCCAATTTTCAGAATTTCCATGTCTGCAACTAAAGAGATCTGCTTTTGGTATCAGCAGTTGTTTAGACTCTTGCTTGATGAGCGCAGTTTTGTTCTGCTTGTTCTCTGACATTGCAGAGACCAGCGTGTCAATTTTAATGCATGAGACCAGATGGCTGTCCACCTTGGGAAGCACAGTTTCTGGGTCTGAAATGTGAGCGTTTTCTGCAGGAACCAAAGACTCCGGGAAGCAAAAAGGGCACCAAGAGGAAGGGGGGCTCTAGAAAGGTGAGCAAAGTAACGGTGCACTTCTTGGGCTCGGCAGAAAAAGAATTGAGCTGATCTGCTAGCTCTGTTTGCAGAAGCTCCTATGGCGCATTCTTATAAATCTAATGGAACCTTAAGAAATAGAAGCAAATAGAAAGACTTGCAGCACGGATGTTGGATAAGCAGGCAAGGCAACTGAGGGACGTATGAATGGGGAGACTTGTCTTCTCCCTGGGACTTCAGCTCTTGAGAGTCGCGCCAAAGCCGTGTCCTGGGCACTGCCTTCCTGTTGACGGGTCGGTAGGTGCCTTTTACTTTGACAATGTAAGCACCGTTTGATTGGATCTTGCTGCAAAGTTGCTGATAAATTGGGACGTTCCTCTTGCAATATGCCTTAAGAAATGCCGGCTTTGCGAATGCAGGGTGCCAAAGCCAAGAAGCAGAAACAGGAGGAAGAAGCAGCGGCCGCTCTTGAGACCCATCTCGCCAAAACAGAGGAGGAAGGGCGGAAGTCTCCAGAGAAGGAAGGGCGAGACAAGGATGACTATGTGCTAGCACAGCAGAAGAAACTGATGCCTGACTTTCAAGGAGAAATGCGGGACTATCAGGTCAAGGGCGTCAAGTGGCTGATCAGCCTGTGGAATGTAAGTAGTTGATGCTCAGTCTGCGATAACCCTTGTTTCACCTACGAGATCTGGCTAGACTGCCTGCAGATGGTGTGGTTGAGAGGCTTGGCTTGCCATGAGCCTCATTGGGAAGACTGGCTGGATCAACCTGAGAATCTATCAATTGCCGTTTATTCAGCGAATTTTGCATGATTGAAGGCTTCAGTCCCAGTTTGTTCGGGGACGCAACTTTCTGCTGAACCTTCATTTCAAAGTTACCCGGGAAAGCAGAGGAGAGCAATATTGGGACTTCCGAACTGTATTCATACTTTGCAGAGGTGATCCTTTGAAGATGCTCTGACTGTTTCCCGCCGGGCAAAAGATTACCCAACTCTGACCTTTGCAGAACGGCCTCAACGGCATCTTGGCCGATCAGATGGGCCTCGGAAAGACGGTGCAGACGATTGGGTTCCTGAGCCATCTCAAGAGCAACGGGATGAACGGGCCATTCCTAGTGATGGGGCCCCTCTCTACGGTCACCAACTGGATGTCCGAGTTCGCCAGGTGTGCATGAGCTCGTGTCTGAGCACACTCGATTTCTCTGTTCCTTGCCGTCGACCAGTTTTCATCTGTCCCGAAAGTGTTGTATTTTATGCTTGTATGGCAAGGTTTGCGAGCCACAACAAACTTATCTTTCGTCCTGATCTTAACGTGTAAAAGTGGTTCCTGAGGAGGTTCGCAAGTTGGCCATGCGGGTCTTCTCATGCTCACTTTTACTCACCGCATGCACATTCATTCTTTCGACCAAACCAAGATGTCGTCATGGACCTTGCCTGTGGTGGTCTTTCTGCACAACGATGGATACAACCTCGAAGTTCCTTTCTCCGATGAAGTGTGATAATCAAAGTTTCTGGGCTTGTTATCGAAAGGTCGAAGTCGAACCTGTCATACCCTTCTCCTCAGGTGGGCTCCCCACGTTGTGTGCATATCCTATACCACGGCTTATGTTCCTAGCGACGCTTCGTCCTTTACCCCTTTTGTTTGAAGTGTTGAAGTCAGACGTCCGCTCAAGCGGTCAATTTCAGTGAAGAGCGTAGTAGTTCGATAAAAGCTCTGCCCTTCTGAAGTTTCAAAATAAAGCCTCAAGGTATTTTAATGCCTTCTTCTCAGGTGGGCTCCCCACATGCCGGTCATCCTGTATCACGGCAGCCCCCCCGAGCGCGCCGCGCTGCGTGCGGAGCGCATGCCGCACAAGGTTGGCTCGAACTTCCCCGTCGTGGTCACCACCTACGAGATCGTCATGCGGGACTTGCCGGCGCTCAAGCGCTGGCACTGGAAGTACATTGTCGTCGATGAGGTGGGTAGAAATCCCATTTTGCTTATCCTTCCTTGTGTCCTTTCCTTTACCTTTTTCTTTTTCTCATTCCCCTCGTTCTCTTTTATCTTACAAGATCTGCCCGCGCTCAAGCGCTGGCACTGCAAGTATATCGTGGTCGATGAGGTGGGCACTGATCCGTTTCTCTTCTCGGTCCTCGTTCTGCCCCGTTTCAGCCGCGTTTCAGCCCTTTTTCCTTCTCCCTTCTTCTGTGACACTACAGTGGAGTACTCTGGTTCGTGTACCTTATTGGGCGATCAGGAGTAATGTTTTTCGGCCTTCTCCATGTGTCTAGTTCCGGGTGTTTGGTTCCACTGCCGTGAAGGTGCTTTTGTCGGCCAAGGAGATGCGCCGCTTTTTCTATTTTTGCCAGTCCTTGTGGAAGTTTGGATCGCTGCTGGGGTCGCTGGACGCTGAATCATCAGTACGAACAGATCTCTGGGAAGATGGTGGCCTTGCAACATGTTCGTTGACCCAAGGCTTCCTCTCCTCTTTGTTGCCTTCTCTTATTCCTTGTTGTCGGGTCATGTCAGTCGGTCGCTATGTTTTAACCGTCGCCAATGGGCCTCCCTTCTCAAAATCATTCTGGTCGAAGAGACCGTCCCCTCTTTGCTGACATGATCGTTCGACCTCTTTAAGAATGATTCTTTTGATGCTAGCGCAATGAGCTCTGGAGCGTTCTGAACAGCGTAATGTCCTCCTTCCGCTACTCAAGTCGTATGGCCATGGCTTAAAAATGGTCGGGGTTTCCTTACTTGCCTTGTATCACCACATACCTATGGGACAGTCGCTTCTCGTGCTGACGCTCATATCATGCTGCAACAATCGACCTTTGCTGATGTTCTGGATCTACAGGGCCGGAAATTGAAAAGGAACCTAAACGTCGTATGTCTTCTCTGATGCCAAGTTTTCAAGGAGGTTCAAATCCTGAAGATACCCGAGTGTTTGCAGGGCCACCGGTTGAAGAACAAGGATTGCAAGCTGTTCTCCAAGCTCAAGGAGCTGACGTCAGACAACCGGCTGCTGCTGACGGGGACCCCCCTCCAGAACAACCTGGCCGAGCTCTGGTCGTTGCTCAACTTCATCCTCCCCAAAGTCTTCACCAGCGTCGAGAAATTCGAGTCGTGGTTTGACATTACGGGGGCCGGCGGGCGGGGGAAGGAACAGCTGGACGAAGAGAAACGCGGCGAGGTAAGCTTTGACAAATTTGTATCCTTGTCACACTTCTGTCTTATCTTTCTTTTCAGCCGGATATCGTACATCAGACGAGCTCGGGTTCTTATCAAACGTCAGCAGCTGCTGCGGGCGTGGCAATGGGACTGGAAGCAGAGGCATTCGGTGGAGTTGGTGGAGTTGGCTTTCCGGTTCCTCAAGGTTCTGGGCTTTCTCACGTTCTGAAAAGATCGAGGTTTTCTCTGAAGAACGTCTTTCTGAAAGTCTTCACAAGCGTCGAGTGATTCAAGTCCTGGTTCGACATCAAAGAGGCCGGCGTTGCGGGGTCAGCTGGACGAAGAAAAACGTGGCGAGGTTAAGTTCACATAATCTGTTTATTCTGTTTGCGAGTGTACACCAGACGCGGTCGGGTCCTTCTTCAACGGAGGCGGCGATTCACGGAAAAGCGCATCCGCAGAAGGCCGCTTTCACTCTGAATGTTTCCGCGGTTTCGTATCGGTGATTTCGAAGTTGCACTAGCTCCTGAAGCCATTCCTGCTGCGGCCAGAAGGGAAAGAACCGCTCGTAAACTCTTTTCGATGCTCCCCAGTCAAAAGTCCCTTCCAAACAACGCTTAATTTCCGACGTTCCGCAGCGATCCTGCAGGTGATTGCGAAAGGTCCCAGATTGAAATTCTTTCCTGGTCTGGCGAATCAAGAAAGGAAACACTGCAAAGCATAAAGTTTGATGATGAAATAAGTTGCATTGTGTAAGCTTGTGAGAGTCTGACGCTTTTCCGCGTTTTGACAGGTGATCTCGAAGCTGCACCAGATATTGAAGCCGTTCCTGCTGCGGCGCATGAAGGAGGACGTGGAGCAGAGCCTGCCGCGCAAGAAGGAGATCCTGCTGTACGCGCAGATGACGTCACAGCAGCAGCGGTACCAGGAACAGCTGCTCAACAGGACGCTCGACGAGTACCTGCAAAAAGAGAGCGGCTCCGGTGGGTGGTTCGCTACGCACTCGGGCTATAGGCTTTTAACGTCTTAAAATCTTCTAAAATTCCAAGATAGGGTCATGAAGGGATAAAGCTCTGAGGGGTTGGGGTGGGATTAGGTTGCCGGATGTGATGACCCCCCAGGAAAAAGCTAGCGACATAGAAGAAGCAGTTGCAAAGATGCTTGATGAAACGGCAGAACGGGTTGCACCTTTGAAAGTAGGAAGAATCACGGAACTTGGGCCGTTTGATGAGCTTTGCTTTGGGTGAGAAGGGATCCGGACCCCCCTGTAGAACCGCTTCAAAAGATTTACAGTCTATTGCCTGTAGCCGCTCAGCCATTCTCCCCTGTTCTGGGAAATCAAAAATGAAGAAGCAAACGGCATGGAATATATGCATGAGTTGCTTCTAAGCCGTCGGGACGGCTTCTGATTTCTCATGAAAACGGCATCAGCCGACAAATTTGTAAATTTATAGGCTTCCGAACATTTTGCAGGCATCCCCCGCACGCGGCTCCAGAGCTTGTTGATGAGTCGCGCAAGAAATACAAAATTGGGCCGTTTGTTGAGGCAAGCCTAGCCATCGGACGGCGGTCAGATTGACATTTCAGAGACATAAAGCAGCACCGTTGATAGACTCGGCCTTCCGAACGTTCTGCAGGCATCCCCCGCACGCGGCTCCAGAACTTGCTGATGCAGCTGCGCAAGAACTGCAACCACCCGGACCTACTGGTCAGCCACTACGACGACTCGCTGCTGTACCCCCCCGTCGAGGAGCTCCTCGCGCAGTGCGGCAAGATGCAGCTGCTCGACCGACTGCTCAAGCACCTGCGGGAGGGAGGGCACAAAGTGAGCTTTTCCCAGATGTTTTATCAAGCCCCTCTTTTGCTGTAAGTATCGGATAACACCAGGTTCACAGTTTACTCTGTTGGGAAAATAAAAGAATGGTATTTAATTTGTCATGTTCACTGGTTTTCTGTAATCTGCTTGACCGGCTGCTCAGGCGCCTGCGGGAGGGAGGGCACAAAGTGAACTTCTACCCATTGTTTGGCGAGGCTCCTTTGTTGCCCTGAGTACTGGCTAACACCAGGTTCCTTGTTCAAACAAGTATCATAGGTTCAAACAATTAGTCACCGTTGAATGTTCGTTGATTATTCCTTAGTACTGCTTGACCGGCCGCTCAAGCGTCTGCGGGAGGGAGGGCACAAGGCAGGTTCCATGCACTGCGTGTTTCGGTCCTCTCCATCTCTTGGTTGATCCATCTTGTCTAGGATGACGTTAGACAGACTATTTAGGTGTGTTTGTCTTGCTTCGTGATCTGTGCGTTCGTGTATCGGCTTCCTTCTGTCTACTAGGTTACAACCGCTCTTTCGTGCAGTGTTGTCCCGCTTCATGTCCTCCATGCTACGACATGGCACTCCCTTACAAAGTCTGCACTTAGCCCCTCCTTTCTCACATGTGGCCGAACTGAGTTAGTGAACGTTTGTCGCTTCACTCTTTTGGGTAGGGCGTATTGATGATGTCTCCGCTTCCCAATAGCTTTCTGTTTCTAAGACTGAAAGTTGCTGAATACGGCGGAAAATCTGCCGCGAAACTTTCGTCGTTTTCCCTCATCCCGCTTCTTTATCGGCAGGTGCTTGACATCCTTGAGTTCCACCTTGAAAAAGGCTTTTTTCCTCCCTTCTTTTTTGATCTCCATTTCTGCCTCGACCTACTTACTCTCTTCCTCGGGCCCCTTGATTCCTGCAGGTGCTCATCTTCTCTCAGATGACGCGCATGCTCGATTTGCTGGCATAGTATCTGGAGAAAGCGGCAATCTTTCCTTCCGTACTCCCCCACCCCCCATATATTAAGCCTAAAATTATCCCCCCAATCCGCAGGTGCTCATCTTTTCCCAAATGACCCGCATGCTCGACTTGCTCGCATACTATCTGGAGGAACGCGGGTACCGCAACTGCCGCATCGACGGTTCCATGGCCAGTACGGACCGCCAGGCCAACATCGCGGACTTCAACCGGGACCCCGACCTGTTCGCATTTCTGCTGAGCACGCGCGCGGGGGGGCTCGGGATCAACCTGACGGCGGCAGATACTGTGATCATCTACGACAGCGACTGGGTACGTTACTCGTTATTCAATACTCGAGAGATTAAATTTTCGTTGCTAGATACTTTCTTTGATTGGATTTTCTGCTGAGCACGCACGCGGGGGGGCTGGGGATCAACCTGACGGCAGCGGACACCGTCATCATCTACGATAGTGACTGGGTGTGTAATTCAAACTTGGATCATTGGACTTGCTGTTGAGGGCGTTTGACGATTGTTAATGTTTTTTCCTGAACATGCGTTGCATGACAGCGGTTGGAAGGATTTTTCGAGATGCTGGATCGAACGATCTCTTTGCCGACGGTGCAGCATAGCGGGTTGCGGTGGGCTGAAAGCGATGTTAGAGTAGCGAAGAACTGGAGCGATATTAGAGTAGCGAAGAACCGGAGCGATGTTAGAGTAGCGAGGAACTACGTCATTCACACGTTCGGACTCCATTAGCGGACCTCAAGGCCCACGAGCTGGTTTGTCAAGCCTTCTCTTGGACCGAGAGCATCTTATGTTCCTTCTCTATAGGGTCTTTTCGCAAGATGGGGGCATTTTCTTTACAAGCCAATTTGATCTTGCTCCGGCTAATAGCGTATCATTCTTATATGTGCAGAACCCTCATCAGGACATGCAAGCGATGGACCGCTGCCATCGGATCGGGCAAACGCGGCCGGTCCACGTGTACCGGCTAGCGACGGCGCACTCCGTAGAGGTGAGCACACATGCCCTTATTGCGCACTTGCATTTGCTGAACGATTGCTGTAAGCCAGGCTGGCGTGTACCCCCTAGCGACGGCGCACTCCGTAGAGGTTTGCACACAAGCCAATGTCACTCGCTTGTACTCTGCTTAGAAACTGACCCAGCCCAGACCAGAGTCTGGTTTTGTTGAGGGTCGATAGCTAAGATGCCAATCTCACTCGCTTGCCTTCTGCTGAGAACCTGACCCAGCCCAGACCAGAGTCTGGTCTATTGAGGGTCGAGAGGGGATAAAGGTGCGGTCAGGGAATGTCAACCTGGTCGTGTAACTTTCGTCTTCGCTCTCAATGAAGCCTGATATCTCTTCTAGCTTAGATGAGTTTCGGCGTCTGTTCCGGTCCTTCCTGCTGTTTGTATTTCGTGAGAAAGGACTCTTTGGTGGAAAAGGTCGGAGAGGCAGTTCCTCGCAACACCCAGCAAGCTTTAGTAGATTGCCGTGTCTGACTGACGAAAAAATTGGTTCCCCGTTGGAAATGTTGGAACTTGGCAGAGTAACCGTCAATTCGCAAGAAATTGTTGACTCGTTCTGGATCTCCCTGACTAGTGCTCAACCTCAGCGTAGGACAGTCTGCTTTGAAGCTTGGAGTCTATCCATGTAAATCCTGATTGCATCGAGTTTTTGGATCCGCCCGGTCTAGTTCTCTTTCCAGGGCAGTTCAGATCCCAGAAACCTGCTGCTCAATCGTCGAAACCTGCTGTCGAAACAGCAGTGCTCCGCGCTCTGAAATAAGCCTCTGGAAAGAATAACTTCCGACTCCCGGTCTTGGCGGTTATCATCCGCGTAACCTGCTTCTTAACCCTTGCTTTGGCGCTCGTGTCTCTGCAGTAATAGATGCTCGAGAGGGCCGGAGACAAGCTGAAGCTTTAGGACATTGTCTGGAACCTGCTTCCTGACTCATCATTTGGCGCTTATGCTCCGGTGACCTGCTTCTAAACCCCTTTCTTGGGTACTCGTGTCTCTGCAGTGCAAGATGCTCGAGAAGGCCGGAGGCAAGCTGAAGCTGGAGCATATGGTCATCACCAAGGGCAACTTCCGCATCGAAAACTTGAAGGACCAACCCGCATCGGTCCAGGTACGCTGTCTGACGCCTATCAATCAGAAACTGTGATGCGTCTACTGCGCAATTCAAGCGTCAAAAGATCATACACAGGGCTCAGACGTTTGCTCTATGGTTTCCCTCTGCTCTTTCTTCGTGTTTTCATGTTTCCATTTCTCAATGGATTGTGATTTCTTCGTGTTTTCATGTTTCCATTTCTCAATGCATCTTTTCACAATCCACCGTTTTGCGATGGCGTAAAGGACCCGATTGATTGGAAAGGGCATCCCTCAGAACATTGAACGGCTCCCGAAGGCTTTTGTAGCCTGGACGAGGGGAAAACGAGCGGAACATGTTGCCTTTGGGTTCCCCCTTTTGGGTTCCTAGAAAATCGTCAATTCATAGTTCAAGTCCTGATTCAGTTACTCGAGTTGCTTGATGCAAACGGTGCTGAATCGACCGGCCCCGACTCCCGTTGTCAGAAGTAACGCAGTATCATTCTGTGTCACCTATGTCTACTTCAGGGTTCGACTTCGGAATGTCGTAAGGCAAATGACAAAGTTCGTCTGGGTCTCCAAATGTCGCTTACGGAGGAGAATGAACTTCACGCGTTCCATTGAGAAGTCTGTCTTAGTACGTTTGAGTGTTGCTTACGCAGGAGATCGAGTTGCACGCTTACGCAGGAGATTGAGTTGCGCGCTTTCCCATCCGGATCTCTGTCTAAGTTCTGAGGTTTTCCTTACAGAGGATAAACGAGTTGCGCGTGCTTCATCTAAATTTTAATTTTTTTCGGGTTTTGCTTATGCAGGAGAACGAGTTGCGCGCCATGCTCGAGCCCGAGATGGACGAGCGCGACGAGCTGGTGCAGAGTGGTGAAATCTCGGATGACGACATGCTCAAGCTCCTAGACCGGGGCGATCTCGAGCTCGAAACGGAAGGGAAAGAAGTCGTAGCGTCGAAACTTCCGTCACACGGACGGGGTTTCTCGGTGGTCATGACGAATAACACCCCCTCCGTACTCAATACCGTGCAATAACGGAAGTTTATGATCGATACACGTGTTGGTTTTGATCAATTGATGAACAACTACGACCATCGAGATAAAAACGTTTTACTGTAAAGTTGGAAAAGCTTGTCAACTCCCCAGAATGTGGAGAGGAACAATATTATTAGGTGCAGCGCTCAAGATACATTATGCATTCGGACTCCGCTGCAGCCACTTCAATCTTACCGAAATCGTGCCTGTTGTTTAAGAATGGCACGAAGGCCGCTCAACTGAGCCTCTGTGATGGATAATGTCTTTGTATATGAATCATAAAAGAACTGCGACTTTGTGGTTCTGGAATATAGACAGGAAACCATGACAATACAATATGTGTGTTAATCCACTAGGGAGGGACTGCAATGGATCGAAAGCGTCGATCATTAGCGAGCATGCATCCAACTTTGATTGAAAGATGATGCAAGGTCATTTGTTGGATCGATGCATGCTTGTCCCTTGAGGCATGAAAATTCGTGTCTCGCGGCGGTCAACTAATTGTGACCAGGCAAAGTTGGAGGGGGCGTGCATGGGATCGGAAGCGTTGGAGACGTTTCTACAAGACCCAATACATCTTGCATGTGCAGCACACGTAACCCTTCCAATCAGAAGTGCGCAGTGCTAGTCATCAACTCGAAACGCGTACTACCGCAGTGGCACGACCCATTCGCACCAAGCTCTTACGAAAATTGTTTTTTTCCCCTTTTCTGATTTCGCACCAGGGTTTTGGGGGATAAATTGTTTTCGCACAAGGGCAGATTTTCTGTGTACCGTAGTCCAACGTGATGA
>DF236979.1:92662-185470 GCA_000708835.1 Klebsormidium nitens | reverse complement strand
AGCCTATTCCTACGCAGTTTCCGGCTTCATCTGCGTTTATTTCCATTTCGCTCGTTCGCACCAATTTAAATAATTTCCGGAGTTTTTCGCACCAAGGCCTTACGAGTTATTTTTGGTGCGAATGGGTCGTGCCACTACGGTACGAAGGTTGCAGCACAATGGCTCGCTGCCGGGGAAGGACTGGAGTGCGGTCACATGACTGAGTTACCACATCCGAAAACAGCTCATCGAACCGCGTTCACATGGTGGGAATGTGTGCCGTACGATAAGATCTTGAGGAGCAGATCCATACCACGGTCGTACGATCACTTCCCACTTGGTAAGATCGACGATCAAGATTCAAACTGCTCGCCTGTCAACACCATCACGTGATTAAGTTCAAGTTGATTTGCAAGTTGCGCAAACAGAAAGCAAACCATTACCGCCACGGCCAATTAACCATTGCCGTGGCGGGGAACCCTAAAATCGTTGCCAGCCTGTACTTGACGGTTGACCTGACCCTCGCTGCCTTGCAGCAAAAGGCACATGCATGGGCCTGCAATGGCAAAGCTTGCAAGAAACTCGGCGCAAATGGCGTCAGACAAACAACTCACATAACTCTGACTCTGAGGGAGCTCGCCACAAGATTTGGAAAGGGGGGGTGGAAGTGGTGCAGTCTGAGGAGTTGTGGTTCTCTTAAGGTCTTGTGAGCGACCCGAGCGAGGGGGCCCTGTCTACAATGCCACTCCCAGCATGAAGTTCAGCAGCCAGTTCCGGTGGTTCCGCCAGTATGAGCTGAACGAGGACTTTGCGTCGATTTGCATCTCTTACAAGAAGCTCAAGCAGCCGCTTTCGCAGTGCCGGAAGCGGGATCCCTCCATTCCCCCTCCCGACATCTTCGTGTGCCAGTCTTCCCACAGACCCGTTCGGGCGTTGTGCACCGCATGCGACGGGGGGTTTTGGCCCATCTTAGGCAAGGAGGTGGAACGCGTGTCGAAGCTCTTTAAAGACCGGGCGGCGTTTTTGCTGAACAAACATGGGCTCAGCCCGCTGTACAAAGCAGCTGTGAAAAAGAGGTGGTGGCAGATGCCGTGGAAGAAGGCGCCGCGGCCCCCACAAGTGGAAACCGACGCTGAGCTGGCGGAGCAGGTGCGCCAGCTCGTGGACTTTGCGCACGTGAACGCGCTCGCGGTGAGGAAAGTGTGCAAGAAGTACGATAAGGTCCACAGAACAGGTGAGTACGCTTTCTTTTGATGCTTGTACCTACTCAGAACTCTGCTCAGCGTCTTTTTGCGACTGAGAAGAGTGCAGGTTGCTCTTTCTAGCAGTTTTTTGGTTCTGGCTGCTTCTTGTGTTCTTACTGAGTTGTTCTTGCTGATTTGTTGCTTGTTGCTTTTCAGTACATCAAGGACTCTTCTTGCCCCGTAGTGTAGTTTCAATGCTCTCATTCTTTTCCTACACTGTGCCCTTTCTTGTCACCTCAGTTGTCTGCATAATGCATTCTAAGATTTTGAAGTACATGCCCCATACGTTCAGGCGTTTCCTTTGAAAGGTGTTGAGATTGTGGGTTTGGTGGCCCTTCAATCACCAAGAGGTTCTACTTTTCCGCGAGACCTTCTGCTAAAACAAAGATCTGGCAACGTCCACGAAAGGCACTGATACAGGATTGTATCGCCTAGCACGTCAAAGCAATGCCCGATAGGGGGACCTCCAGTTATGGCTGCTGTCATCTTTCCTGAACACCTTAGGAGCCCTGGACATCTTGGAGCCCTCTGGGAGGCCCCTTTCTTGCAGCAAGCCTCAATTTCAGACTGTAAATCCAAATTCTGTACAGATTTTTGTCGTACCACTAAAAGTTCCGTCAGCCTGTAACCACAACGAACCGGTCAGAGCCATAGCCACATTCTTGATCAGCAGTGTTATACTTGCCACATACATTGATAGAAACAGGCAAGGACTGGCAAAAGGATGGTTCTCATACGCAAAGCTCCGGGCGTAGACGTGCATTCACTCCGTAGGCCTCACACATTCAACTTGATCTCCACTGTTCCCTTCCTCCAGGTGCGGGTCGCGAGTACATGCAACGCGTTATGCGCAAAGAGAAGGGCAACAGCTTTTTGGTCGACCGTGCGCTTCTCCACGAGCTCGAAGCGCTGCACTCAAGCCTGAATATACAAAGCCCCCAGGACGAAAAGATTGCACATGAGCTCAGCAAGCGATGCTCGTCATTCGCGCGGCAGGGGGTGCTCTGCGCCGGGGGGGTGGTTGGAGAGGAGACTTTGCCTGGGCCGTACCCCCTGGAACTGAACTGCGCGCTGTGTTTGGTGAGTGGATTGGGGGGTCAGCGGGATACACAACCGGTGTAGCCAAATGGTTGTGTTGCAAGAGATCAGAGGAAATCATCGTTTCGTTGACACCTCTTCATAGTTTCGTTGACACCATGGATAAACTTCATGGATAAACTCCAAACCTTAGCAACCTTGCCTGGTCCTGTTGACGTTCTGAGAAACTTGCTTCGAGATCTTCGACAGTGATGCATCAGAGCAACATAACCCGGCCTTTGCGAATACCTAGATTAATCAGTCATAGCCCGCTCTTGATAGTCCGTTCTATTTCTCGTAGTCTGGTTCCGCTGTAGTACTGCTGGCCTTCTTTTTCCAAGACGTTTCTTTCCCTCGCTTGTGATGCCCCCTTGTGTGACATGGTAAATCTCCTCTGTGAATTATACTCAGATTAAAAGTTTTGCCGCTCGATCAGTCAATGTCCGTGCTTTCAGGACGTGCTGTTCGATCCGGTCGGCCTCAAGTGCGGCCACGTGTTTTGCCGCTCCTGCGCATGCATGGCCGCCCGCGTCGACCCCAACAAACCGAAGGCTTTAGAAAACGCGCAGCCAATCCGACGATGCCCCATGTGCCGACAGGTGAACCCTGATACATCAAATCTACTCGTGTCTTCCTTCTTTTGCCGTTCCGATAAGGAGGGACGTCTTATGCTGGAACACGTCTTCTTTCCTACTAGTACCTTCCTCAAACTTCTCGATTTGGAAGTTTTCTGCGCAGAGCTGAGCCCTTCCGTTGGCTGCTTCCGGCGATCCGTGGCTCAAGTTCGCGCACTCTTGTTGAGGAACAAAGAGCTCGTGCGAACAGCAATACCTCTTCGTTTCTCCCTCTTCGCTGCTCCTTTCGAATATTCTGGCATTGTTGCGATGAGTCCTTCCAAGAAGGTGGCTACCCGACTGCCCTCCCTAGTTCTCTTCATCTGCCGTTGTTCTGTCGTCGCTACGTGCGAGATCCACAAGGATATCCAATGACATAGAATGCTCCGAACCAAATCGAGCTTACGTAAACCACCCTTTCATCTCGTTCGGTGTACGAAGGGCCTCATAGTTCGTTGAAAGCACACCAATCTTTGCTGGCAGATGAAGCGAGAACTTTCTCATTGGCGCACCTTCGAAACGAATGACAGCCGCAATTTAGAGAGGGGCTGCGTCAGTCCCTCTCAAGTTCGCAGCTTGACAGTGGCGACGGTGCGGCTGGTGGCTCCGCATGATTTCCTATAGAACGTGCACTCAAATCCTCCGCCTGAGAGCAGTAAGATGTCTGACGTCATGCTCATCCTGTTTGACGTCACGCTGCACTGCCCGTTGTCGCAGGCCGCCGTCTTCAACGATGCCATCCCGCTAGCGGAGGTCGGGGCGCTGGTGAAGCAGAGGTGCGGCGTTCCGTTCCGTTCCGTTCCGTTCCTCCCGTTTCGTGTCGATTACGCGACTCTGAACTCCTTTCTTAGGTCGATTAGAGTCAATATCAGAGGGCATCGCCTCCATTTGCGTCAAGATTGTTGCAGGCTACTAATCTGCATTCTCTGAAAAGAGTCTTACGAAAGTTGGCAGCGAGTGGTTGTCCACGTGGCTCCCGCGCTGAGTTATGCTTGTCGATTCTGTGCAGATTCCCTAAGGAATGGCAGGAACGCAAAGATGCCGAGTCCGCCATTGCAGCACACTAGAAACCCAGGGCCTCAACTGCCACTTCAATCGCACGGCTTGTAATCAAGCCAACGTATGACAGTCGACGTTTCAGTAGGACAGGTTAAATATTTAGTTGCGTGCGGAACCGCTTCGCAAGGAAGTCAACCTCAGGCTCTCTGCGGAGATGCGAAGAGTTGGGCTAGCTAAGAAGACTCCCGCTTAGACTTCTCGGTCACGGTACTATAACGTCCACGTACTAGGATAAAAAAGGAGACCGTTGGTACTTCCAGAAGTTGCTCCTTGTAGCGTGCTAAAGGTAAAGATCAATGCTTTTGGTCATTCAAATGATGTAGATCATACGCTGCTAGTCATCTGCTTGACTTAAAGGACCACGTTTGATCACGCATGTTGCTTCAGAATATCGTGAATCACTGAGCCCAGTCGACCACGATAAACTACACCTGGTTTAAGCAATGAAGTTTCGCAAGCTTCGTACCAGTAACTTGTACGTGCATACGTACGTACATGCTGGGTGCAGTAGCGTGCTGTAAGCCTTTAGATTTGTATAAGCCGCCTCGTCTTTTGTATGATCGATACGATCGACGTGCATATATGGTATCTGCATGATCATTGAAGTGGGTGCATTCTTCTAATTGCAGTCACTCAACGCGCCGGGTCGGACAGCTGTTATGACGCCCATATGCACTTGAAAGCTAATGCATGCAGGCCATCAGTCGGGTGCCATTAGTGCAGCTCGGCGGGCCTAGGACTGCATGCCTAGGTGCAGTGAATTTTCACCTTAAATTACCGGGGCCAGATCGGTGATACATTTTAGTCCTTTTTGGAGTCCGAGGATCATGCGTGCGCGGCTGGCACTGGCAGAGTAACTCAAGAGCGAAGATTGATTCAATACATATGTTACTAGCACTGATGCAATTACTTAAGACATCATAATTGTTGCACAATTAATCACAAGTGACGCATGCAACGAGTCCAGTTGAACCTCACTTTGATAGTCGGTCTCAAGTTGTTGCAGGATCTAAAGTCAGGACACGCGACCAGTACCTTTTGCATGAACTCTCGCAAAATTTATCGAGCTTTACAGTCACCTCTAGCTTCCAATATGTAGTAAGGATTACGTATAGCCTTTTCTTAAGTCCACAACTGACAGTGGTAAATCTTTATATCATAGGCCTTTCAGGTACTAAGAGCTTTTCGTAGCCTACGAGCAAGTGCTACTAGGCAAATTAAAGCGGAATCTATTGTCAATTGATGTACTACTTCAATCTACTCTCTCGCCTGAACAAGTTGCTTTATCAAGCATCCAGATCAAACCGTCTATAACGTAGGGAAACTTCAGCAGCCAAACTTGGGCCACTTCCAAACTTTGGAGCACTTCCACAGAAAGCCATCTGGACCAAAGAAACTCAAAAAATGCAGTTGACCAAGCACCTAAGCTCAACAAAGTTTACATGCGTGCATTGCGCCGGAGCAACTAGGCTCATAAATAACCTATGCTAAGCTCGATCTTAGGACCATAGGTGCACTAAGCGCGTTGGTTCCGCCGAACCTCCCGCAATCTGTATGTCCGAACGAACGGTGATCACGTAGTGGGCCTTTGCGTATCGCCCCCGTCGTCCGGCCCGTCTTTCTCGTTATCCCTGTGTCCAAAGGTCGGGTCGCTCTCTAGGCCCCCCAGCCCATCCTCTATGATGCTGTTCTCTGGAGTCCAAGCAACTTCTGACTCTTGCGGGGGCACATTCAACTCGATCAACTCGCTGGGCATCATGGAACTGTACGAATTGGGTGCCACGTGATTGCCACGCCCCCCGCCCCGCGTGCCAGCTTCACCCCCCGAGAGGCCCCCCGTCTGAAAGCCCCTCGCATTTTGACGATCCAGTTGCGAAGCCGGGTCCACGTCGTTTTGCGCAAACGGCGCAGGCCACGGGTCGCCTTCCACCTTCCCAAACTCCTTGGCGTGCTCGTCCGCTAGATCGAGGGCCGCGGCCGCGCCGCTGTCGCCGAGACCGTTACCGCCCACCTCCCACGCGTTCGCAATCGGTTCGAGATTCGCTAGCCCCTCTGTTTCGAGCCCAGTCCTGCTAAGGCTGGAAGTCGTGCCCGTCGATTGCGCGGCAACTCTCTCGGACCACTGCCGTAGCTCGGCCCCCTGCGGTCCGTGCTCCAATATCCGCGCCACAGCTTCGCTAAACGGCTGCAGCGGCAACGGTTCTTCCAGGGGCAAGTGCGTCGCCTCTAGTTCCTTGCTCCTCCGCTTCCTCGGCGGCAGCTCCGCCCCCCCCACCTCGTACGGCACGAACCCCCGCTCCGAACTGCTGACGTCAGCGAAACCCTGACCCCCCTCGCCCAGCATGGGCGCTTGCAGATCCATGTCGGGGAGCGAAAAGGGCTTGAGAGATGCTGAGGCTCGGCCTTCCAGCGCTAGCGAGAACGCGCCCGCCGCCGAAATGGGGGGCAAGGGCTGCCCCTCTCGCGCCCCAGAAAAGTCCCCCCCGGCGGCCTGTTGTTGTTGGAGCATGAGCGACGCCTTCTGCTGCGCCTCCAGAATGCATTGGAGGTACTTGCTTTGGGCCTCGATGCGCAATTGGAGCTGACGTTGGATCTGAGACGGGAGGGGGGAGGAGTCAGGGACTGGCAAGATTGGACAGGACTCTGATCGTAAAGCAAGACGAGTTGGAGGCCAGCCTAACGGACGGTCTGCGGTGTTATGGCACGACGGAACGGCTGGAGGGGTGCTTAGGATCCGATTTCTGCCGGTGTCTTCGCTTGTCAGCAGTCCTGAGGACGATCAAATCGTACACTCGGACGTCTCTTGCAGGCGTCCATTGACCGAATCTCATGACACAAGCGCCCTAATCGAACGGTGCCCTTTAGATTCTAGTAAAGCACGAAAGGACATTTGCAAACTCCGATCAAGCAACCTCCATGGAGCTTTGGGCAAAGTTGGGTCAGAACATGCTCGCTGTCTCGAAACCTTTTCACGACTTCAAAACCTCCAAGAAAGAAAGGGAGCCCAGATCTTCTATCGCTTTCCAAAACCCGATCCCGTCGACAATGTTCAAAATAAGGAGCCCTCTGCAACCTGTGAGCGACTCGAGCAGCCCCCAACGCTTTTCCTCTCTGGACGACGAGAAACAAACCCAACAAGAATCACCTCGCAAAACAGAGCACCAGGCCTCACCTCGAGTTGCTCGTGCAGTTTCTTCTGGACCTCCATCTGCATCTGCAGCGCATCCGACATCTGCGCGTCTTGGACCCTGCACGAGGTGACGTCAGCAGTCAGACGTGACGTCATCGATCACCAGTGGCCCTTGATGAGTGGAGGGGTGGGCCGTTGGCCGCCCATCGACATGCTCCGGCCAGGCGGTCTGTCTTGTGTTTTGTGACCGAAATAACACACCCATGTCCCGGAGCTCAAAATTCGGAACTTCCTTGTCTGATGTACACATGATGACGTCAGCCCGAGACTTGGCGTGACGCGGCGCACCGAGGCCGACAAGCCTCTCGACACTCGGATTTTAACCGCGGATCGGCCAGGTACGTCTCCGGACGTACACGAAGAGAAGGAGAGAAGGGAACGAAGCAGGAAACGGGACCAGGAAAGCAAACAGCAGGGGGCGAGAAGTAAACAGCGCAGCGTAAGGTGGTGGAATGGAGACAAGAAAGGGGACGAGCGAGACACAGGAAAGAGAGAGAAGGGAAAGCAGAAGCACAAAATGGCAAGCGAAAGAACCGCGCGAGGAGGGCAGATTCACGAGAGGGCAAGGATGGAAAGTGGAGGAACGCACAGAGGGGAACGGACGTATGGGAAAAGAGAGTGTGAGATGGCACGAGGCAGATTCAACAAGGAGACGGGCGAACGGAAAGGAGGGCGGCAGAACGAAGTCGCACACGGGGAAACGGAAGGGCGGAAGAGGGAAAGCAGGAGAACGGAACGGGACTCACTGCTTGAGCGCGCTCGCTTGGTGCGCCAGGTTCAGCGATGACGTCTGCATGACGTCCATGTTCTTCTGCGGCCGGTCAAGCGACCCTTTCCGCGTCAGCAGGGGCCTCCTCAGCTCCGAGCTCTTCCCGCTGTTCTGGCGCTGCAACTCGCCCCCTTCTTTGACCTTGCGCTTGCCCTTAGACGGCCGTTTTCCGGGAGGGGGGTTCTCGGTACTAGCAGAGTCGACGAGTTTTGACGGGGGTTTGACGCGGGGGCTGTCCTGGCTAGGGGGGCCTTTGAAGGACTCTTCGGCTGTGGGGGGGTGTGAGTCCGGAGTACCTGAAAACGGGTCCAAGCAAATGAGCTTTCGTGAATCGACGCTTTTGAGACTGGCAATGAAAGCGGTTCTGGAGCCTCCGCTACAATGTGGGGGGAGCACAGTTCTGTAAGGCAAGCATTTGGCAACGGTGTTTCGAAAGCGACTCCCTCCCTTGTTAAATTGCCCGCTGAATGCTCAAATCAACTCGGAGACCCCTTCACCAGAGACACACTTTTTCGAGAAGAGTGACTGCTCGCGTTGAACGGTCGGCGATCTCACCGAGGTGCTCGGTCTGCTCTCAAGGCCATCGTAGGAGACCAGGAAGAGCTGGATCGACCGATGTAACGTGCGAGATTCTTCCGAAAGGTTTGGAGAACATGAAAATGTCGTTATCGTTACCTGCTTCGTGTTGAGGTCCTGGCTGCGACGAGTGACTGCTCTCGGGCCCGTCGTACTTGTTCAAGCGATACTTCTGAGAAAGAAAAGTAGACACGGCTAAGTCATCCAAAGTAAACCCCTCTGCTCGCATGTGTAAACAGCGGCAACTTACAAGGAAAGCTGTACTCAAGGAGCGTTTTTGAACTCAACAGGAGCACAAGGCACACGACTAGATGGCGGGTAGCATTACAAGGTGGCGATACATCTGAGCTCAGCATCCAAATACAAAAATCGGTGAGAAGATAGGAGAGCATACAGATATAGGCAACAAAGAGAGAGAGCTTTCGAAGAAACATCGGAGGGAAGGAATCGGAGTAGGGGGGAAACGACGCGAGAAGAGTAGGCGGGGAAATAAGAGAAAGGGGGGGAGAACGGAAGAAAAGTTGACGAGATCAACGATGCTGAATGGATCGAGAAGGTGGTAATTCTCGAGGGAAACCAGCGGGGGAGGAAAATGATGGAAAATTCAGCAGGGGCTTAGGGGCTATGGAAAAGTGAAAGAACTTGATAGTACAGGCAGTAAGAACGTAAGCTAGAAGGAGGGAGAACAAAGAACGAGATTGACAGTGGGGGCAGTAATAAGGGGACTAGAGAGGGGGGGGAAGAGGAAGCAGGTTGAAGGTGGGGGCAATAACAAGGAAAATTCAAAAAGGGGGAACCAGGAACGAAGTAAATAGCGTCGGCAGTAAGAAGGAAACTAGAGAGTGGCGAAAACGGAAACGAAGCTGATATTGGGGGCAGGTAAACAGTGGGAACCATGGACGACCATAGTGGAGGCAGTAATGAGGAAACTAGGAGGGGGGGTGGGGATCAAACGCACCTGGAGATGGCTCTTGATATGGTAGATTGTCAAGCCCTGTACACCCATCATCCGGAGGACGCCCTTAGGGGTGGCCCCTGCAGATAAAAGTGAACCTTGTGTTAATCTCGGCTTTAAGTGATGAAGGACTTGGGTGGGGTTAGCAACGGGGTTAGGATGGGTTTGTGGAGCATGTCTGCTTGTGCTTCCGATTCGTTGCTGTTTCGAGAAATTTTCCTTCCCTTGATGCTAACTGTTCCCTTTCAGATAGCAGAAAGAACTGGTAAGCCCTGCAGCCAGGCGCATCAAAGGGAAATCACCGTCTGATGATGGGCCTGGATCAATCGTACCAAATTCATGGGGCCCCTGCCATCCATTCTGTAGACCATGCAAAAGTTGAAGCAGACGAGGCCCAAAAGGTCGTCAGGCTTCCTCCTATCGGCCCGAAGCTGGCTTTTTTCGTGTTTCCAGATACTGTCGGGCCCTTTCACTGCCGGTTTTTTTCTTTGGGTAATCGGAATTGTAGCCAGATTCAGCAGAACGGCTTTTTCTTCAAAGAAAGGACGTCGAGAAGGACGAATTGAAAGGAGTGTCCGCTCCATATTTTACGAAAGCCCCGTGAGAAAATGTTACAAGAGACAACCGCACTTGAGACCTTGCCAAGATGAGATATCGCTCCAGAGTCTAGGTTTGATTACAATTGCCATGAACGGGCGAATGCCGTCAGAAAATTTGCAAATGCCACGGCCTCTGACCGTTCTGGCTTTACCCGAAAAGAAAGGAAGTAGAATCGAAGTGACTAGAATTGTTGCATACTCTATGTACCACGACAATGCTCAGCAAACAACCGCACAAATATAGGAAGACAACAAATCTCGACAAAGCTCTCTCTTCCCAACAAGTCTGCTCGTTTGCAATCGAGAAAGGTGACTGCAGACTCACGGTCGCCTCCCCCAAGATGCGTCACTGCCTTTATGAACCGTTCGTGCAGCTCGGGGGTCCATCTCAGCCGTTGCTTTGGCATAGGCGCGAGCTGGGAGTGTCGGACTCCCTGACTTTGGTGCCCCCCTGAAGAGTCTTCCTCCTTCCCAGGGGGCTTGAGAGGGCTGGAAGTGGGGGGGAGGGACTGGACCAAATGCGCGCCCGGGGCATGCCTGAACTGTCGCTGAGGGATGAGCAAGTGGGCGGGGAGCGAGGCCTGCGGCGGAAGGGGGGGGAACGCAGTAAGTACGAATGTTTAAGGGGGTAGAGCTTTAAGTAAATGGATGTTCAGTGGGGAAGAGCAATAAGTACGGATGTTAAGGGGGGAGCATTAAGTACAAAGATGTTAAGAGGAGGGAGCATTGAATCAGACTGTTGAAGGGGGAAAAGCATTGTGAGGGGCGTTAAGGGGGTAAGCTTTTGCTCGCTCTTCACATGGATGTCGCTAATAGCAGAGTGCAATGTCGAATCGAGTGAGCTAGTGCTACTTGTTGTGTAACATAGATCCGGTCAAAACGACCAGAATCCCCTGTAGTCATGGTTCTTCTCGAGGCCATCACAATCTGTCCAAGGAAAGAAAGTTCTCTGCAGCTTGCCAGCAGAATCTATTTTACCAAAAAGTCGGATTTGAGAGGAGGAGAATGTAACAAGTTAGTGTCCCAATCAGAAAGAGCATTCTCAAGCAGGCCCCCCAGGGATAAAGGGACTGGAAAGAGTACAGGCATCATTGCTTGCTTGGTCAACAATCCCGAAACTTCGAACCTCGGATTGAAGAGAGGGAAAGAGACTCTGTAAGGAACCCAAGCAATCCAAGGGGGTAAAAGGGAGAGGCAGAACAGTCTCCACACATGATAGAAGGATTGCAGTCACTTGATTTCGATCTAGTTGCCACGCCACAAGGGGCTCCTGGAAGCTTTGTACAAGGCAAAAAGCTTGGCTTCGAAAGCTTGCCCCGACCTTGGGACTGAAGCATGGTAACGCAATCTAGAGTTGAGTCTAGTCTAACAAGTGAAAGTGGGAGTGACATTGATAACCTTGCCTCAATCTTGCTTGAGATGGAAACCACATTGTCAGGCCTAGATTTCTGCAGAGGAGGAGTCGATTGAAGCCCGACTGATATTATAGCAACACAATGCCCCTTCCAGATGCCTTTGGACAGTCCAGCTCTTGCAGACCTGGGCTTGTTGGATCAAGCTCCTTCAGGATACGGGCAAAGTGAAAGACTATGCCCTGAATGACAAAGTCTTCCTCAAGAATCTTGAGAATCTACGAATGAAAATACGTGCTCCACCAGTTACAGCGCAGGGTGGCATTCCCCATTACAAACCACTTTCAGATTGCTCCAGAAGAGGTTGAAAAATCTGTCTACCACAAATCAACAAAGCGAGTGCTGAGCCTACGCAAGACACCAAAAGTGACTACATCTTTCAGGGGTACTGCTTGGGTGACCAGTTTTAGGAACCAGAACTGTAATGGAGCACTACTGACGAAGATGCAGCATACTGGCCACCGTACTTCGACCAGAGCCGAGGCCTCCAAAGAAGGATTGTAAAGCAGAAAACCGACAATGAACG
Source organism: Klebsormidium nitens (assembly GCA_000708835.1). NCBI lineage: Eukaryota > Viridiplantae > Streptophyta > Klebsormidiophyceae > Klebsormidiales > Klebsormidiaceae > Klebsormidium > Klebsormidium nitens. The sequence continues at coordinate 173,470 of DF236979.1, read as the reverse complement.
GGTCATCTTGTGTGAAACGACCAGCTCGATGTAACATAAGAAGAAGAGAGATGTGAAGCAGTCCAATGGCATGAAAATTAATGAAAAAAGATACAATGCAGGCAACCTATCAGTTGCATGGCCGCCAATTTACCAATCAAGTTTCCACAACTCAACTAAAACTTCTCAGACTTCATGCTAAGCATTCTGATGGCCTGTTGCAACAAATCTTGAGACTTCATTCATCCTTCTCGAAAGCCTGCCCTGTGCACTCTGAAAAGTTCACCAAGAATACAAGTCTGGGAGCCTGACAAGTGCACTTCGAATCACCTAACCATTCAAAACTGCCTCCTTTCAATTAAAACTCCGTTTCTTGCATATCAAGGGTGACATCTTCTTCACCCCTTGCATTTCGAAGACAAATACCACACCCTTCTCATCCCCACCCCTTGCCATTCATTAGCATAAACCTTGCATTCTGAAGGCTTCCTTCTAGCACTATGCTTGGACAAAGCATATCCAAGCTTCATCATTGTATTTCGAAGATCAACCTCTTCGTTTTAGCAGCTTGTTCCCTGCACTTCGAGACTTGCTGCTTGCATTCAAAAGCCAAGGAAAAGCACAATCCTTGCAGAGAAACCGCTCAACACTCAGTTTAGGCTCACCCCGCACCTATGTTTTCAATCAAGCCATGCATTTTGAGGGTTTTCCCCTGCATTTCGAGCACCTTGATCCGTGCACTTCGACCCTTGCAGATTCCAGGACAAAAAAGCCCCGGCCTTGCAATCAGAGGTGCATGCCTTGCAAGTCAAGGTTTTGTTTATTTCCGGCTTCAAAAGCCCGTCCCTTGCATTTCGAGAACCCTTCAAGCTTCCTTTCTGAGGGCCTGATTCAAGGAGCGCAAGGTCTGCTCCTCTGATCGAAAGGCCGGTCTCTTGATAAGAGTGAGCCACAGCAATTTGAGACATCACAAACTAGATCCGAGCCTCCTACCTGGCGATTTTGTGGTCTCAAATCTGCACTTCGAGGCTCAATGTGTTGCCATTTGCAAATGCTGCTGTCAACGATGTCCTGAGCTTGAAACTCAATACATTCACAGGCCTCACTGGCCACAAACACCATAGAAGTTTCACGCGTAAACCAATAAGCAACAATTGTAGAGGAAGAAACACAATGATACACGAAACTCGAGCATTGCCAAACAGATCCAGGAGCTTTTTGGATGGGCAAATCCAAGCACTTACCGATGACTGTGAGGGCTTGTTTTCCAACTGAAACCTGCTGAGGCTGCCAAGATTCAGTTCTCGTCCTCCCCCCAACAACGAAGCAACAGTGCCTCCTTGTCTCTGCACATATTCCAGACAATCAGTCAGGAACTCACTCAATCAGGACTTCTCCATTTTGATCCCAGAATGCGCGCTTCATTCCCATGCAGGACGCTTGGACCCTTGTGGTCACAAAAGGGGTTCACAATGCACGAGTCGCCGCCCCAGAATGAAACGATGAAACCTGGATTCGAAGGAAAAGAACATGCACAGGTAAACTTACAATGGCAGTCCTGCGATTGCAGAAAGTCGACGACTAGTGCCAATCTGCCAAAACTTTCACCAGATTACCCAGCATATCTAAGGTGCGCTGGCGCTCCTTAAATCAATCACAACCTGATCAATCCACAATTCCACGCTGCATCCTAGCGCCTGCGTGTTGCTCCCAAGGGCGATCCCAAATACCGAGTATGACATGACAGCACATTTGCAAGAAAGTTGCCCCCAGCTTCGGTGCAACCATTTACCCTCTCCTTGCTCCGCAACAAAAGAGAAGGCCGACACTCTGGATCAGAACGGACCTCAGGATCAGTGCCAAAACGCACGAGCTTGGTCTGCTTATCAACAACAAAGCGGTCAGGTATCGAGATTGCACACCTGATGCGATCCACCCGTCCCGTCTGCATTTTCTCCTTCTCCCGCGGGTGGTGGCACGAGCAACTCCGACCAGACGGGACCAATCCCGTCCTCCTCTGGATTCTCACCCCAGACTGGCCAGTTCGGTGTTACAGTCCCGCCAGTCCCCCCTCCAGCCAGCCCCTGCCCCAACCCCCCCTCAACCATGAAATCTGGCGAACCCCTCAGAAGGGCCGCAACCGCTGATGTCATCCCGCCCAGGCTGAAATCGCCATACTGGTTAGGGGGGCCCAATCCAGGCAGGTTTTGTAAGCCGGGCAGGTTTTGCAAACCACGCAGGTCAGGGCTCAGTTCGGGCCCGGCTTTGTCGTGCTGACGTGGCAACCCGACGCGCGCCTTGCGACCACCAGGTGGCAGCCTCTGATTGGCTGCGTCGTCGCTCCCCGAACTCCCACCCTTTGCCAGGCGCCCCCCCTGCGTGTCTGTCGCTTCTGCTTGCTCGATGAGCGCCGTAGGCGCCAGAACTGGGTTGCTCAGCGGCCCGCTTAGCCCCGGAAACTCCACCTGCAGTTGCCCGCCTGTCGTTGCCGGGTTAGTGCCAAAGTGGAGGAGGTTAGCAAAACCCTGGGCGGGTTCCTCGCCGCCGCCGCCCCCTCGCGATTTTGAGCGCCCAATGAGGTCCATTCTGGGGCCAAAGGCAGGAGAAAGGAAGCCCCAGCTTGGGCTGGGGGCTAGGGGGCTGGGCGACAAATGGCTGACTTCGATGGCCATGTATGCGGAGACTGCGAGGGCATCCCTGCAGAGACCGCCGCCTAGTGTGTCGCCCGCATTTGATGGGGAACCCCGACCCCGTTCGGCTCAACTTTACAAGTCCCTCATGGTTGTAGAATGCCACACCCTAAGCTCAATCCGCAAAGTGAACACTTTGACAAGACCTTCTTGTGACTTGCGGGGCTGGATACTAGGCAGTATGGAGGGAAAGTTGCTGGCAACGCCGGGGTCTAGTGCAGTTTCTGCACCACACAACACCGCTTCTGGCATGTAGATTCTCAAAATCAAACCTGTAGAAGAGACAAGGCATCAGAAACCGCTTCTCCCCAGGGTTTGTTTGAAGTCACCAGGTTCAGGCGTAGAATTTCATTTCAAGTGATGTTAACAGGATACGTTGACTGAGCCACAAACTCGTCCAGATGACGGAGACACGTCACTATCTTCTGATCACCTCAAACAGGGGCTTGCCAACATTGCAACTCTAGACTTGATGAAGCGGGAACCCCCGGTAGAAGAGCTTCACTGGCAGACAGCGGGCGAAGGATCAATCAGGTAACATCTGACGCAAAAGCTCATGGCCTTCTTCATATTACCCAAATGGGGGAGTTACAAAAGCCAAAAGCAGCACCTCTTTGGATTGGACTAAATTCATGACTTTAGAACCCCAGTGGCCCATGCAATCTTCTCGTATCGGACTTATAAGACTCCGGCTAAGAACCGCATGCCTACAGCGTCAATCAGAATACTCGCTTCTACACAAGACACGTTTATAGGTGCCTTATCTGGTGTAGAATTTGCTCTGCAAGCCATCAATAGACTAAAGTGGAATCTCAGAGCAATTGTCAACCGAACAAGCTAGTTGTTCAGACCGCACCGGAGTTGGTGCGCTCACCAATCAAGTACTCTGAAGGAAAGTCTCAGAAAACCCTCCAACCACCTGCAAACAGATTCGCCAATGAACCTATATGATGAATCCACAGCTTCCCTTTCCTTGCAGACTAAACCTGCCCTTTCTTGCGTCTATCTCTTCCTGATTTGTTTGCTGGCAAAAGGATATGATCAGCTCCTGTAAGGCTTTTCGCCGGGTTCCAATCCTGCCCACATGTGATCACCTCTCGCAGGAAGCACATCTGCACTCCATAGCTCAGTTCTCTCATGGCGCGATCAGCTGGCTTAGATTTGGCAACAGCCCACCTGACGTGGGCGACGTTCTCAGCTCCAGCATTCAATGCGGTGCGTTCCAGCTGCGTCATTCTCACTCACAACCAGACTGAACTCGTGCCTGGGCACTCGTGGCCCAGGCAATCTGGGCCTTTCTGCTACTCTCGAGAGGTATCTTTTCCCTGCCATCATGGAGAAAGGAATCAAATCTTGTCCGACCTTCTCCCTTTCCTACCTACGGTACCTATAAGATCTTAGATTAGCTCCTCAGGGCCATATAAGCTGCCAGCATCTTGCTTCGAGTTTTGCCCGAGGTTTGCTGGTACCGCTACTCTGTCTTACAAGCTGCATTGTATCGCCTGAAGACTGAACCGCCTGATACTAATAGTAGTAATAGCGTCCAGCTTTCGAACTTCAAAGCTGCTTTGCTTGCGTTTTCACCGGCCCGCAAGCACAAGGACAAGTTCAAATCTCCGGACTCAACTGGGTACTCCTGTACAGCAGTGCGCACTGCACTGGTGTGTAGGTACATCTTGCAACGTACTGTACGTACACAGTCTGAGGCGTGCGCCGTGCGGGGTAGGCTTATTTGCGCTGGCGGCTGGAAGCAATCCGGATTGCCGGTACCTCGATTGCGAGGCTCGAGCGACGTGTACCCACTCAGGCAGTTGCTCTGAGTCTCGGAAAGTCGGAACTCGTACGGTACCGGCCTAGATCTCCTCGATAATCTGGGGACCGGGGTACGACATGCCCGGCCCAAGGTTCGACATCGAAACTAAATCTAAAACGACTCTGCAAATCCAGAAAGGGACCATTTACCAATATATATTCGGACAAACCAAAAGGGTATTTAGCCACTACCAGCCTAGCTTTGCTCGAAGTGTACTGTGTGATTAGATACAATATATAGAGGATCATATATGATCAATATCTTATTTCATAAGCCTACACGCTTCATGTGCTTTACTTGATCGAGAGTGACCAGATCGGAAGCACGTCGATGACACCGAGGTTTGCCGAGCGGCATATGGCTCAAGTATCAAGACGTTCATCCGGTGTACGCACGTCTTGTACCAGACTGTACTACAGACAGCAATCATTCAATTTGCAAACGGGGATTACGTCGCCGATCGTCAGCCGTTGACCATGGTCAAGGAGTTGTTGACCCTATTGAGTTGACATTTGTGTGAACGGTCGCAAAGCTTGCCCGCCCGGTAGCTGCCATAGGCTACGCACCTGTTTGAGAAATTCCGACTGCCGACTGAGTCTCGTACGGTCGCGGTTGCTCTCAAAAGCTGGCGCCGGGCCATCAGATTCATGAAACCACGTTTCTCACCAGCTTACTTTTTCAAAGTTATCGGATTAACCCCTGAAAGCACGGAAAGGAATCAAAATATACCCTCCCTAAAGATTCCTTTTCCAGTGTTCTCGGCCGTCCGATGATGTGTTCGCCGGCTCAAGAAAACACCTGCCGAGGCCGGGCTCGGAGTCAGCCGTACCTAATCCTCGGGGCCAACCTGAATGCACCTAAAGACCCAGGTACCTCGGTATTAAAATCCTAGCCTACCGGTAGGTTGGTATCAGACAATTACCTAATAATTGTCTGATAGGTGGGTTTTAAAGCACCGTCCCCAGGGGCCCAGGGCCGCCCGGGCCCGGACCCCGACCCTACCGGCTTTATGTGGGCGCGGCCTGTCTGGCCGGTAAGTGCCCACGTGGCTACTTTTGAAATGTAAAAGGTACCGTAAGGCAGAGTTAGAACTTAGGGTACCTAGGATTCCTAGGGTTAGGGTTCCTAGCCCTACTGTACTCCTGTCATTTTAGGCAATTTGACCCGCGGTAGGGAGGCGGTAGGTACCTCGCATCAAGAGGTGTCATGCATGATGCAAGCATGTCGGCCGGCAGACAAGAATTGGAATTTGGGGCGAATTCAGTGTTGTAAGAGTGTACGGCCCACGGGTCTTCGAGCCTGTCGGCGACTCGCCTCCTAGGATCCGGAAAGGTCACCAGTTGAAATTAGGACTCTAGAGACTTGGACTCGGAGGGCTTGATCTTTCAATTACCTACTGAGTTTGAGATCGGACCTTCAAGTTGAGTCGGGCACCTTTCGGGCACGCGCTTTGGCGGCCGCGTTCGATCGGCTCCTCCGCACATGTGCGCTTCTAGGTAATACGCTCACTGCTCATCATGCATACATAGTAGTAAAGCGTTGAAAGTCGGTCCCGGCGAGTTGGTGATGAGAGTCAGATCCAGATTGGAGACGACTTCAAGCAAAAGTTGTTTCAAAAAGACTTGATTAAGCATGGATAGCGACTACAAGGCGCCCTCAGGCCGAAGGTGCAAGCAAAACTTCATTGCAAACGGAATCATGCGGGGCCGGTTGTGTACAATACGGAACATGTTAGTTGAATAGCCTTATGTTCACATGCTTAAGCGCAGAATATGTACTAGAGCATATACAACCGTTCTCCTAATCTAGGTCCGCTTTGGAATACATGTAGGTAGCCTCCTATCAAAACCATCCAACATCAGCATTAAGCCCAATTCTTGGCTAGGCCGCAGCAAGCAAATTTGATCGGTCAATGTCTTATGCAGCAAGCCTACGCGCACGCGTGAAATGTGGTTCACTATAAAGGATATAAGCAATGTTGCAAATACATTGCTTGAGTTATTTAACCCCGGCGATGTCACAACTAGGTAGTAGCATGATATTAAGAGGGAAAACTTGAGCTAGTTTAAGAGACAAATCCTGGACCCGAGTATTCAATTGTGCCGTCTGGATCAAATGAACCGGGAACGCACCTAATAGATGGGCAAATCCCTCATTAGGCGTTTAGATTCTGGAAAAAAACCTGGGTTCTTCGTTAACCATGTTAAGAAATAGTTATATTATAGTGAAAGAGATCTTATGCTTGAAACTAATTGATCTGGATCTAGAAAGAGGAAAACTTAAGTAGGCTGCCACGGGACCTTCACAGGATATGCAATCCTGTGAATGACGTCATACTCTTGAGCTGCTTGATGAATCCTGGCAAGCTACTTGAAAATGATGGAACCAGTACGCAAACATGAAGCACACAGAAGCATGCGGAAAGATATCGACTCAGCAAAAGGCAACAACATCTTGTGAAAAAAGGCATTTTTGCGCCACTCATTTAGGGTCATTTCCTTCCGGCCTCCATTCCACAACCTGGGCCAAGTCTTCAAGTGAGACGGTAGCCGAACCCCGTTGCCTCGGCCTTTGCTGGGTAGAGTGAGGTGCCCAGCCTGCCATGTATATCACCTGAAGGACAAAGCTCTTGATTCAAGTCGTCGCACTGTTCTGGGCCGTACAGACCTGAGGACACTTTTTTGGATTGTGGACAGACCGGAAGTTGCTGTCTTTTCTTCCATGTTGCACTTTGCTAGGCGACGAAGGGAACATTCCTAGTGCACAGACTGTAGCGCGTCTCTCTTTTTTCAAAGCCGTTCCGAAGAGCAATCGTTGCATCCTGGTGACATACTTCTGCACATCTCGAGGTTGGGAGTCAAACGCTAACCATTTCCCGTAAAGGGCTACCTCGGCGGAACTTGGAAAACTTCGTGAAAGGTTGGATCGCTTGAATGCCAAATTCAGACACCAAGTTAATAGGTTGATGATTGTGACTAGCATCCGACGGCGGCATACTTACGAGCTACCAATTTGATCCGGTTGGTTTACGATCCGAGCAACATCTCAGCAGCTTGCCCGAGGTAAATCAGAGGTCAAGCTCAGCGCGCAATCGTGCTTCTGGCAAATTGATGACAAAGCGCTTTTCGAGCGTGGTATCCTCAGAGCTGGCATTCGCGCAAGCAGGACCCAATGGCGGTCTTATGACGAAGCGCTCTCCAATTGGTACAGCTTTCTGCGAGAAAGTTGCAACCCCCTGATTGGCAACCCTCGTGCCAATCAGGGAACGTGCCAATCAGGAACCTGCTTTACATGATTTTGAACCGTCCATTTTCGCACTTCCAGGGTCATGTAATGGGCGAGGCCTCGAGGACGGCAAGTTTCAAGCAAAGAGCTTTGTCTGTGAAGTGCTAACATCCACGTAAGCAAAAGTCGGCGCACCTGAAAGGTTGCCGGGACGCTCCCGTCTTTGTTCGCAAACATGCTCTGGTATGCAGCGGCGGTCGCGAGCGCTGTGTCCCGTGGGAGAACCTGCCAAAGGGCGGACGGGATGGAGTTATTACGAAAGTGGAAATAATGGAGGAGGTTTGTGATTGAAAACGACCTCAGGATAGAGGGAAAAGCTTCTGCGGCTTTGATGCGTTGGGCGAGTTTGCCCTTGCGAACTCTGGTCAAGCATGGAGAAGTGGGATGAAAGCAACGGGCGCCTTTCCAACCGAAACGACAGTGACGAGAACATTTGCGTGAAGGAGGTGAGCCTTGAATCAGTGAGCGGGCGACTGGCGGCCCGAACGTCGGTCAAGGACCGGCAGAGCCCAGGATTGCTCGCGAGCTTTTAAAATGCATTTCTCGGAGTCGACTCTCATCCGGTACCTTGGCCATCATCTCGAAAAACCAGAGCCAGTGGATGGGAGTTTGAAATACACGAAACGAGCATCTTGACGGGACCCCTCGAGATGTCACTTGGGCCATCAGGTGACACGAGACCCATGCTGACGTGAGTGCGCGTATCCATGTGGCCCCTGGAATCGTCAAGCCTCAGGTTCCAAGCCACCACTCTACCTAATCTCGTCCGCTAGGCATACTCGGCAATCGGACGGCTCGCCGATAGTCGCCTCTACTTGGACGGTCATGGAACCGTGGCCGTTTTACCCAAACCGGTACAGGTAAACACAGAAACTTACCAGGCGGCGGTTTCTAACGGCGTTGACCTCCCCCATGGAGCGAAGATGCTCGACTAGCTCAAGAGCTGCAAGCGAACGGGGTGGGGTGTGAATTGTTCTCCGGGAGAGGCGGAATCGAAGAAGCTCGCAACGGAGGGCACGATCCATCCGTTCGTTTCAAAAGACATGAAGGGTTTCGAAATCCAATGCTAGTCGCTAACAGGCCTGGTGAAACGTCAGCGCCAACTGCTTCTCCAGAGACAAGATTCTTAGGACCTTCTTTCATGAGAGATTCTGAACCACTTCTAGAAGACAAGAATCCTAGAAGGAATGAAAAAGTATGGAGTGACAGGTGCGCTATCTCGAAGACACGAAGCAAGGGAACATCCATACGCAGGCAGAACAGAGCTGGGGTTCAAATAAATCCAGCCAGAGACTACATTGACACAAGATTGAAACAATGACTGACCGCTGGGATAGTTGACGGTGAAAGTGTCCACGTCGACAGCCGGCAGCGCAAGGTTAGCACGGCCTAACAAGTTGCCGGCGTCCCGAACCTGCGTGAGAGACGGACACGTGTCGGCAGCAAAGAAAGGCATGTGTCAGCCGTGAAGGAGGAGTTATTCATGTGCGCGGTCAAAAGCACCCTCTTTGTATCGGGCCTGACAAGCTACGAACGGGTAAAACGAAACGAGTATGCTCATGAAACTCTTTGATAAACAGCCCTACCAAGACCGGTGTTGCTTTGCAAACAAATTTATGCAGTCATCTTGAAACGTCGTGGCTGCTCATCTGACACTTTCCAGGAAGTTGCTCACGCCTCGCGCAACTGAATGATTCAAGAGCAGTTTCTGGCGACTTCGATCACCAAATGCAATCCCTACGCGAGCGAAAGTGAGGGCTTACCTGCACCAAAGGAGACACGCGGGGACTCACGCCCCCCTCTCGTTCGAGTTCCGCTACCGAGCAGGCAATCCGGAGCTCTCTGCAAGAGGAAGACGCGCCAAGCAAATCTCGGTTCGAGCTACCCAAGATCCGCTCGAGTTCTCGATCTTCTCTGACGGAAGGTTTTGTAAAACCACGACCTTCAAAAGCCACCCCTCTTGCCCCTTACAGAGCGTCACACCCCCGACGCCAAACCGCATAAATGACCCGCACGTAAAAACCCTAGCACCCTGAGACTAAACACCCTAAACCCCTAAAATCATAAACCTTACAACCGTGAGAAAAGTCTCCTGCCCCTTCGTCTGCAACGGCATAAGGGAATTGGATCCAAGATATTCAGGGACCCACGTGGCTAGGTAAACGCCATGCTCATCACTTCTCCCCGGCGTTACTTTGATAAGGTTGAAACGGCGAGTATCGCTTGCGGCTGACCGTAAGTTACTACGATGAGGAGCCTAGGTGTGGAGCTGGATATTCGGCACCCATGCCAACGTTTCCGAACAACAATATGCACCAATGCCCAGGTGAAAGTTACAATACCGTGTTGCGGGAAAGACAGTCTGGCGACATGATCAAAACTCGTGTCTTTGCAACGAGTGCTCGGATCCCTCAACCAGAGCAGGTTTCCAATCTCTGCACAGTGCGGAACTTTCTAAATTGACTTTTCGCTCATGTGGCTTCGCAGCGACCTTCGGCACTGCATCGTGTCCTTCTGATTCGCCTCAGAAACGCAAGTGCCCTTACGGTTAGTAAAGCATTCTGGACGCAAAAATGCAAACACAGAGCAACAGAGGAAATCAACAGGTGACGGGTCAGACAACAGACTCTTCGAGAATTGCCCCTAGTACTCACTTGAGCGTCTCGCCCCCGAACATTGCGGCCAGGAACAGCCCGTCTGGCTTCAGAGCGCGCCGCGCCTGGATCATTGCCCCCGGAAGATCGTTCACCCAATGGAGCCCCAGCGAGCTCACAACTAGATCGAGGGACTCTTCTCGGAACGGAAGCAGCTCCTCGTCCCCGACCACATACTGGATTTCCGGACGTCCGGAAGTGCTTGGCACTTCAGATGCGTCCGAATCGAGCGAGCGAGGCTCGGAAGGGTTTGAGGTACTTGGCGCCTCCATTGTGGGGTTGAAGAGGGTTTCGGGGGGGATTGGTGCGTTGAGCGCTTCGGCCGAACGGTCAAGCATCGCTTGGGAGAGGTCCATCTGGTAGAGCGTCTGGATGTTCCCTACGAAGAAGGCAAGGAAAGCTTGTGAGCAAACCTCGCCTTGGGGCGTGCAGGCCTAGGCGAGAAGCCTAAGGGTAGCTCTCTGTTGGTTGCCCTCCATCAGTAGAAGACAAATCTCGGAACGAAGACGGTTGAGACCAATTGAGACATATGGAGGCGGGAAAGAGTCATGTAGTAGTCAATCAAGAAAAAGTGACGTACTGAGTGGAGCTTGTTGACCGACTGTGGGGACTGCAGACCAGTCGAAAATGAGCTACTCAAACTCATAGTGAGGAGCAAGTGCTGGAATGCGTTCCCCAGGTTCGACTATTGAGTTTATATCACCAGATTTATCATCCAAAACATTGTCAGAGAGCATAGGCAAACACATGAGCTCTCATCATACGTTTTCTCCCGCAGTAAAGGTGTTGCTATCACAGTTAAACGTGTTATCATCATGGAGTTGCAGTTTACCTCTGCCCCTCAGGTGCCTCCGAACAGAATCCCCTGCTCCCCCCAAGCTCAGGGCGACTGGGAAGTCGCGCTTGATGTCTTCTAGACGGTCGAGCAGAGAGTCAGTCACATGGTCTAGCAAGGGGTCTTGCAGGGAGCCAATCAGCGCGGCCCTGTCCCTCTGAGACGCAAGAACAGAAGAGAGATAAGTCGGTGAGACCGTACATACACAGATCATGATCCATACCTTCTCCAAGATCATTGATGGTTGCTCCAGAGACCTGACTTTATGAGAAGTGGCAACGAGGCTAGGCAGGCTTGAAGCAGCCAACACATTTGAAAGAAACAACATGCGCTGGCAGTTTCAGAAATTTGTGCAATACATCTGATCAGAATGGATCTGTACCACAGTAAGTACATGTTAAGTAGACTCTTACCACCCTTGGATGCGCTCAAGGCAAATACTACTCCTGTATCATCAAAAGGCTGCACCACCCTTGCATCGAAATCCTTCAAAGAGAGTGCCACCTACCAAAGGTACAAAGCATCAAAATGTTTGGTTGCAAACAATGTGGGTTTCCGGGCAAGAAGGCATACTTATGCATGTCTTTAATGATTGCTGGGCTGATATACATCATCAAGGTGAGGGCTCTGATGCGAGACCAGCAACTCACATGCTTCCTCTTCACTTCGCGGTCGAAGATGTCAACGTTCCTGTCTCCAGTCTCTTGCATCCTTTTCCTCTCAGGCGGAGGGATGATCACGTCTGCCTTTTGAAGACCACCACCACTACTGTGGTAGCCTCTTCTTGCCAGGAACTGCGAGTTGCAACATGATGCTCCAAAGCTCTGTGGAGATGCCACATCCACTCCAGCGGTCCTGCGCACTTCTATGTTCTGCCGAAGGTGGCCAAGTCGCGGCAGACACAGCGACGATGCTCTTATTGCATGCAAAAGCTTCTCATTTGCATCGCTGTCTCTTCCCTGCTCAATATCTACTCCAACATGCGCACCACTTTCAAGCTTTCTTCTAGCGGAAGGACAAGGCTCTGTCGCGCCACCAGCGCTGCTGCCGGCCAGCAATGCTGTAAAATCAAGTATGCAATTGTTCTGCAAAAGGCATCCACGTCCTCTCAGCATTGTGGAACGTAGCGCCATGGGAGCTATTCCTCCCCTCCTCGCCCCTTCCGATTGATTAACATGCAAGCGCTTCTTTAAAGACGTTCTAAGGTGCGCCAGTGGCGGAGATCCCAGAACAGCGATGCAGTGCTCAACGCAGCTACCTACTACGGTACAGTACCATGCAGCATTGGCGCAGGGGCTGTACGTCTCCTGGGGACAGAATTAGTAGCGGGCGTAGACTTGAAACTGTGTGGTATGAACCCAGTTCTCAATCGTGCCCCCTGCAAATGCAAACCCTAACCCTAATCTGAGGCCCGCCAGACTTCAGAACTCAGGGTTCGAGCTCAGGAGCAAGAAGTTCAAGGAGCTGAGGAGCTCAGGGGGTGAGCACTCTGGAGGAGCGCTGTTCATAGTGCTACGGAGGTTTACATCTGATGGTTTCGTGTCGCCAGGTGTATCCAGCTTATCCTGAGCAACATCCGACCCTGACTCCTGAGCTCAATGAGGAAGCAATGAGGTGAGCTCACAAAGTCGAGGCCAGATCACTGATCGAGCATCGTCCTGAAGCATGGCGAGCAAGCCGCCTGCGGCGGCCGCAGCGGCAGCTGCTAACACAACACCCAGGAAGCCCGGCACTCCCAGTGAAAAAACAAAACCTGCAGATGCAAAGGGAAAAGGGGCCACAGATAAGAAGGGCAAAGATGCCGGAGACAAGGCAGGGGAGGGGGAGCAGGGTAAATGCGCAGGATCTCCATTCGTGCTGTGCTTTCTTAATGCTGCCTTGCTTTTTCGTGATATGAAACTCAGTCTCTCGGGATGCTGCCAAAGACCTTGCAGCTTGGATTAGGCTTGGATTACGCTGCAGAGAATCAGTGCACTAGCACACTGAGTTTTGTATCAGAGCACTGGCTGATACTCTCCGTTATGCAATTGAAGGCAGTTCCAGACGTTCTAGCCGCTGAACAAGCTCAACGACAGTTGCGCAGCGAGTTTCCTCCTCAAGCTTAGCTTCTGCGATGATTGCTTCTGCACATGAATAGGCCTTTGCGCCTGTACTCCAACAGACTGGGCAGATTGTGCATCTTGTGGATGATCCAGCAGCCTGCAAGGTATGCTAAGACTCCCAGACAAGGACATCGAAACTTACTCTCGGGAGCTGAAAGAATCATTACAAGCAGACACAACCTTTGTTGTATGCAGCTGCCCCCGAGCCTACCTCAGGTTCTGGAAAGTTCCACTATCAGAACGGGGCCACATATGGTAAGTTGGCCTGATAATCTTCTAGTATTCTTGAGGTCAGGCTGTGACCGATCTTAACCACATGATGGGGATGCGATAGGCTACTTTCTGAGCAAAAGAAAGCTGGGTCTGCGACAAAAGGCTCTATCGTGGTAAGTTGTATAAGAAGTCCGACACAGACTCACTCTATTCAGTACGTTTTCTAAACTTCACTTAGCCAGCATCTCGAGGGTCTACTTCTTTCAGTTGTGGAGCTGGATACAGACTCGGGTGGTCGGGTCAAGATGAAGGTGCTCTTATGATCTTGATTCTTTTACGTATAGCTACTCGTGTCTGCGCAGATTGAAAGAAAGCCAAGGATCAGGCCAAACTTGTCGGTCAAGATAAACCATTCCCCTGTACATCTGTAGGCCCTCGAATGTACCTCTGGGGTCCTTTTTCGGGGACACCAACTTGAGAATCATTAAGCCCAACAGATTTTGGCTCACTTTCTAGGCCAAGAAAGATACGGCTTTCAGATCTATTCACTAGGTTTCTCAGAAGTCGTTGGCCGAAATCGAGCGATCAAGTTGAAAGTTGTCGAAGTTTTCCGCATGGATGAAGCGGCCTAAGACACCACGTGCCATGAGGAGTTGGGGTGCAACATGTCACATGTTCCAGGTTTCCATGATGAGGCTTCAGACTTGGTTCAACCTGACTGGTTGGATCATGAGAACCTTTCTTCACCGTGCAGAGGGCGACTGGATACTTGAAGCTCTGCCAGCAAATGAGAGCGCGGCCCCAGCGGCGCCAGCAGTAGAAAAGGCGAATGGGAGACGCTTTCGGCACGGGAGGGGAACTTTTGTGGATGGGACTTATTCGTACACAGGGGAATGGGACCACGATCAGATGCACGGAAAAGGTGCGCCTTTGCATCTGAACCGACTTGGCTGTGGGAACGATGAATCTTTTAGGTTGGTCCCCTGTGGAAGCTGCATAGCTACCCACTCTCACTTTTATCCAATATCCGTTGCTTTCTGCAGATGGAGGCTTTCGGATTCTCGTCAGAACAGACCCGCTATGCAGAACCTTCGTCCGGAGTCTCAATCCGTCTTCGTGCTTTGTGAGAAGCTCGGGTCAAAAGGCAAACGGTCAATGGTCAAATCTTGGCCATTCTGTCTCACAAGGATGACCTCGTATGCGGAGCGTGTTGTCGACTGTGTTCAAGACGGGCTTGAATGAAGGGGCCTAGCAACAATTTGTCTAATCTAGCGAAACCGCTCTCCCTTTAGGCAAGCAGTCTACTGTTGGTGGTCAGAGTCCATCTTAAGATAATCAAGAGGGTTGCTCAAATAAAAGGGCATTGCTTTGCTGGGGGGTCTGGCCCCTGAGTCATTATTTTTCCGAGCGCGGTCGATCATGCCGAAAAGAAACAGCTTGACCAGACGAGCACGAATAGTGCACTCCAAACAAGTGATCCGGCCTCCATAAAATGGGCCGTCGGAATGCCCGAGGTGCCCTGCTCCTCTAATCCAATATGATTTTCTATGGGTGATTCGTGTGACGTCTTCGGTACTTGAATGAATTTTGAACGGTAAGATGCCGCTTCTGCCGCTACAGGTATGTTCGCTTATGCGAGTGGTGCCATATACGACGGAGAGTGGGTGCGGAACAGGTACCAAGGCAAGGGGGCCTTCCGGTGGAAAGATGGCCGGTCCTACACAGGAGACTGGGTCGAAAACAAGATGCACGGTTCGGGCACATACGTAGGTAAGGACGGCCACTCTTGGACGGGCCAATTTTTCAACGGGTCAGGACCAGGTCTAACATGCCACGTCTAGCATAGGGGCAGAATCTACGGACCCAATCCTAGGCGGCAATCTAGCATGGGCTGCTACATAGCAACTGCAGGCACTTCTCGTTTGAGTGGATGGTTGCAACATGCATGTCTCATGCATACTCTGTCTTCCTTGATCGATCCAATTGAATCAAATCATCGCAACATGCCCTACTAGTAGGCCGGCCGTTAACAAGATTGGAGAGTCACACGTGCGCGCGGCAGCCGCTGGACACGGCATGAGCACGCAGGCTGGACTCACTGAACATGCATTCAATGATTCATGCACACGACTAGCTTGATTCCGAGACAATGATGTGGTGCATGTGTGCATGTTTATCAGCAAGATATTGCAATTAATCCGCAGATAGCTAACCACTAAGTTTATACGTCTCCGGCCAAGATGACTCACGCCGAAGTGCATGCAGCTTTCTGAGACTCAATCATACATGACGTGGTCAACGCTGTCTGGTAGCTACTGTATTCATGCGATTTTCAAGCACAAAAGCATTGAACTTGACCAATAAGCTGTAACGTACCACGTGGCACATTGCCTAAGTGGGCAATATTAACATGGCCGGCGCGATCCTGATAGTATATCTAGCGTTTCCGCAAGTGATTGGAGGATCCTATTTGCTGCAAATGACAGTGACTTGTACTAGCGTATAAACAGATAGGCATGAACATGCCGTACATGATATCTCTAGCTCAGATTTTGTCTACAGAGCGCCGAATGGTTCACTACACTGGAAGCAGTAGCATGAGGTCGACGCGCGTGATATGTTGTCAATGACGGCTAGCAAAACGTCTGACTGTTGCCGCAATAAAGTCGCTGCCGCCCTTCAATGCTTAATCCTCGATCCAACACCTCTTGGCTCCTAGACGCAACCCTCCGCAGACTCTACGTTAAAGATATCGTGCACTACTTCCTGATTACAATACGTGCAAACAAGGCTCTGTACAGTAAAACACGTACTCCCCTCAAAACAGTCTACCTATATATTAGGAGCTTGTGATGTCTACATGATTTCCATGCGCCACGTCATTGGTTGCCACCTGACGCCGGCACTGCGTAGCTGAGTTTAGTGTAATTCGGCGGGTCAGCCACCAGGCACGGATCGGACTTGTCGTGAACTCCAACCTGCAAAGTGCAAGTGATCACTCAAAATCGTGACCAGCAAACTTTAGAAACGGTGCGGGCAATTCAAGTGGTCGGTTGCGAACATCGGAAATGACTCTAGATACAACGTCGGAGCCTTTGAAACTTGCAATTGAACTCTTGCAGCCGTTTCGTAAGCGACCTGTGCTTCGTTCGGTGCGGCGTAGGATGCTTGCAAAGGCGCGTGCTTGTAGGGGTGCCATTGTCCCCCCGCTGGGAGAGACAATCTGCTCTCCTCACCATGACAATAGCACCGTAACGCTGCTGCTTCGACCCACACAATTGCACAAACGCTTGAATAGCCGTGTCTGCCTTACAAACTCTTGAGTCTCACCGCTAACAGCAACGACATAATGCAATGGTGGCGACAATGAACCACTATCAGGTATAAGGAAACTCGTGGACAAAGCTCTTCCAGGACTGGATTTGCAAACCAAAAGTTCCTCAATCTCCAACCAATGGGGACAGGAGAGGTCCAAAACCGGATTTATATTGTTTATCCTGTGGAGTAGAACGCAGGGCAGAGGAATCGTACCTTCTCTTCGCAGCGGAAGCAGCGGAGCGACCCCATAACACCGCTCTTCAAAAATAGGTTTTCAAGGGCCAGAAACCATGACGCTGACGGCAGTCGAAACTTAATAGAAAGGTCCAAAATGCTTCAATGCACGACGGAACGCAAAAGCTTGGGAGTCGTACCTTCTCGCCGCAGTGTATGCAGTAGTGCGTTTTGCTCCAGAGGCAGTCGCAGGACGGCAGCAGGAAGCAGACGCCAACCAATGTCACAACACAACCGAGGCACGCCGCGAGGCTGAAATGGTGCCTGCACCCACAAGCAAGTTGTTCTATCAATCCCAGCCGATACGAGTGGATATCTGTTCAGGTTGTAGGGAATCACGGGTAAGTGCGGAAATCGCTGAAGTGGCGGGGACGATTGGGTTCCGAGCGTTGGTGGGATCCGAATGTGAGCATCGAACTCAAGGCACAGCAGGAAGAAGGCTCGAAACTGTATGTCGTTTGGAAGCTGCGTTCGACCGAACAGAAAGTTGAAAGGTCCACTATTAGAAAAGGGACCTTCAAAAGCAGCGGTCGGAAACATGTGGCCCATAGGTCTGAAACGGCTTCACATGAGACTTGTCTGAAGCGCTGGCGGATGTCAGTCATCCAGGAAAGCTGATAAACAAGGTTGAAAATTAGTGCACGGTATCTGGTCTAATCTGTGACGCTTGTTGCCACAAGCCGATCAGTGCAATCGAGTATGGGACAGCGTACTGAAGACGGTTAGCTTGCAGACGCGGAAGGCCACCGCAAAATGAAGTTACCCTTGAAACATGTTGAAAGCCTGCCAAAAGTTGGCGTAAGAAACACCAAAAGAAACTTCAAGGAACAAGAAACGAGCACACTACCGGGGGAGGAGGTAATCAAATGTAACATGGCAGATTCAGTAACAAAGGCACGGGTGCGCGGATGACAGAACGGAAATTCGGGTGGAAAGAGTTGGGGTTCGTGACGATCGGTCACTCTGCCAAGATTGAACTCGTCTTAACCCCTTTTGTGAAGCTTTGGAACACGAGATGTTGGTCAAACACATTGTGGCTCACACTTGGCACGACAACACGTGAATTTTGGCTCACTGCCTTGAAGCAACTTGAACAGCGTTTATCGATTTGAAAAACCAAGCCCATATGTCAGGCAGAGAGATAATCCAGCAAGACAAAGTCTCACGTCAGTGAGCATGAAGTCGGCTCGAGCACCGTAGATCATGTCAAACAGACAGTCGTCGGCGACTTACTCCATTCTCGACAAGCCGTTCTTCCCGCACTTTTTGCAGTGGTACGGCGCCTCTGTGTCGCCAAAGAACGTGTACGCCAAAGGCAGGTTCCCAGGGGGTCCTACGATTGCGTTTTCGGGCACCATGCCAGCCTTGTACTGGGGGGGGAATTGCTGCTGAGGGGGGATCAATCCAGGGCCATATCCAGGGGGAGGGAAGCCGTAGCCTGGGTGACCACCGTAACCTGGGGGTGGCGCCGGCTGAGGGGGATAACCAGTCTGAGGCTGCGGAATAAGGAGAGACGGAGCTAAGCAGTTCTCAGGAAGTGGTAATCACTGGTAACTTGGAAAGACAAGAAAGACAAGGAAAGCTCTGTATGTTGAGTATGTTCCGCAAGATTCGAAGCGGGCTCAGACGAAAGGGAGATAGATGCGGGGGTCTATTACTAGTAGCCGGTCCAAGAAAGGTCATTGTCAAATGCCAGATGCAAAGACTATCTGAAATAGAGCAGTAATTGTTTCTCTCCCTCTTTATATCTTGGTCAACTCTTCTAAGGGTGCTTAGGGTGGCAACACAGAACCAAGGTGGCGTGAAAGACATGTGAAGCTGATAAGCAAGTCCGGCATAGAACTGTGTCGAAAAGTTCGATCGCATCGCCTTTTCTCGTGTTCAAGGATGTCTCAGGGTTGAAACGACAAAACACGTTTCCCATAGAGGTATTGGCCTCGCAGAAGTTTTGACGAGATCCAAGATTATATCGATCTCCCCAAAGAAGGGAACTGGTGATTACTCTTCTTACCAGAGACGGACACCTCAGGCAGTAAGCAACCGAAGAAATAACATCCCCCTAAAACAGCGTGAACAGAACAATAGAAAAACTGGAAGTGGCTCAAACATCTTTCCATCGAGAATGATTTTCCTCTTAAGCGTATCAAGCGTGATATTGAGCGCACTCTGTGCCTAATATGCAGTTCGCACAGCTGTCAAGAACCAAACCTTCAAAAGATGGTCTTTCTTACCCCGATCCACACAACAGAACATGAGTAAACTCAGGACTGAAGCTTCCTTAAGCAACTACCACTAGCCAACAAACAGCATGCCTCGACAATCAGCACGTCAAAAATCAAATTCACCTATCTGGAAAAGTCACAGCATTGATCCCAAACATACATACCGGAAACTGCTCCCCCGGATACTGCCCCCCCTGATTGTATGGCATCCCTGGAGTAGGGGCACCCCCCTGCCCCATATTTACGGGCTGCGCAATGGGGATGTCATCATAAGCTTCCTCCTTGTGCACTGTGGGGACAGCCGTTGCTGCAGGTGGAGCTGGCCCTAATGGGGGATTGTAAACACCAGGTGCGCCGGCTGGGGTGGTCATGGCGACGGTTAGAAGTTGGCCCCTGTTGCCCCTGTCAGACTCACATGCAAGAGCTCCCTGTTTTGCTGAAGCAAGGGAGTCCCTTAGTAGCGGATCGGATTGAAGGGATTACAGCTAGATTCAGAGCTCTGCTTTCGAAGTGCTACGGTACCTAGGCTAAGGTAGCACGACTCGAGACCCCAGCATTCCTTTGTTATCTCACTTCGTGACTGCGAGAACAGATTTACACTCATGCTGTGTCTGTAAATTTAAGTACGGCCCAGGGCGGCCGGCACTTTTAAGTCCATCAGCTCGACTCAAAACCGTCGATATCCACACTGCAGACCAACCGACGGCTGCAATTCACCAATTTCGGAGATTCTGCGATTGCTCTCGCCCCGGCTAGTTCGAGAAAAGAAGATTCCCTTGATCAGAAGTTATCTTCGCGCCACTCTCCACAGCAATCCGACCACACCGCATTCACGGCCGGGTATCCTGTTGAACTTGAGGGGGAGTAGAGATTAGCAGGTAGACAGGTTCCACCTTTTGTGGAGCTGGCACTGATTGAGGGCTTTGCCTCTTTCAGACACTATTGGTTGATTCTGCAAGGAGGTCACGATGGATCGACCGGGCTGGCGTTCAGAAACATACTTTGTAAAGCCACTTGTCCTATGCGTGTAAACATTTTTGAAATGTACGAGCTTCAACGGGGTTTCTCGATCGAAGGGGCATGGACCAGCTACATCGCCCGCTATCATGCTCCTGCGCGTAAGCGAAGGGATTGAGGCCCTTTGCTTGATTTCTTGGACGTCCAAGTCGAAGGCTGTCTCCCAATAGCAGTATGGGTTTCTGGTCGTAAGTCGTGCAACGCACGCAATGGCTCTGACATGGGCCGCCTGCCTACAGTTTCCGGAGGTGCTCTCTGTAGCACCATCAGTGTTCGGAGGGGGGCCTCGGAAACCCAACGCAAACCTCAGCCCCCGTCGTTGTAGTACCAAAGCTGATGGCTGTTCTTCCTTCATGGGAACTTCTTCTAATTTTGTCATGCGTTTTACTTCTACAAGGAGCAATGCCCAATTGAAGCCCAGCTCTGCTCTCACAAATACACCCTACTGCAATCCCGTCGCTTCCAATGAGTTCGTGGGAGTTGCGAATACAATTGGGCTCCCAAGTCAACATTGGCGGGAAACTGTAGCGCAGGGCCAGGGAAACAGTCACAAGAACCACAGATCTTTCAGGCATCGCTCATTGAGCAATGCGGGCAGTAGCGCGAAGCAGAGATCTCCCAGCGTCCGTTGCTCGTCGAGCTCCGACAGCAGCGACAAGCAGACGCCGCCAGGGACTATGAGCGACGGCGGCGCGGCGTTCTTCGAGAGCCTCTTGGAGACGAGCCGGAAGCCGCCGCTCGGGCTGGAAGTCGAGGAGCTGAAACTAGACGCGGAGAAGAACAAGGATGAGGGCTTTGGCGACGAGGAGACGCGGGAAGATGCCGCGGTTCTGGGGTTGAAGCATGGGTGGAACAAAGACGGGGGGGAGGGGAACGGGGCTTCGGAAGCGGAGTTACAGGGTGCCGAGGACGGGGGTAGAAAGAACGGAAGTGGCGGTGCCGCGCCAGGTGGCAGCCACTCATTGGCTGCGGGGCAGAAGGAGGGAGAAGTAGGTGGTGGAGCTAACGGAGGCCAAAGCGCAAAGTTGGGTGCGACAGTGGGCTCAGGCGGGGGGTCAGGAAGCTCGGGGTCAGTCCCCCCTCCGGACGATGTTTTCTACGTGGTGGAGAGTTCGAAGGATGCGGGCGTGGATTACCTGGGGGAGAGCACCAAGTTTGATATGAATATGCGGGACATACGGACACCATGGCTCCGTAAGTTTCGCGCACTTGACAAACGTACGCCCTTCATCCAGATTTGGGCATGATCCATACCTTTAAAGGATGACTCTGAAAGGTCTTTGTTTTTACTACATCACGTCCTGATCAATGCGTGACTATGAGCTGTTTGGTCATTGCTGTAAACTTCCAGAAGGTTTCCAGGTTGGAAACTCGATGCAGGCCTCTTACCAGTGCAAAAATAATGTTGAAGCATTGGCAGGCCCAGAATAGAGATTCGAAGTGAAAGGAATTAAAAATAAGTGCCCTTTTCCCACTTGCGTTGAGCTTCTCCTTCCTTCTTGATTCCCTTACTTTACCCTCCACTTATCGAACTAACAGACCACAAAATGTGTCGTCGATGCAGAAAGTTGTGCAGATTTTAGACTGTTTCTCTGGTTTTCTTCTGGACACGCACTTTTGCCAACCCTCTCCCTATCTGCTCGGGTTCCGGAATCAGAGTATGACGGAAACAATTTGCTTAGAGTTTTTACGACTTCTGCGGACTGAAGCTTGACTCCCTTCTACATGCAGGCAAGTTCGATGACGTGGATCTGAGCTCTGAGAAGGAAGCAGCCGCTGAGGCGGAGAAAGCAGAGAACATGCTCCGGAACTTGGGACTGCCGGTAAGGGCCTCGGATACTGTTGTGACTATAATTATGCCACCTTCGGATCGGACAGGTCGATCACGAATGCTCAATGATAAAGGCTGGCAGATCTGACAGATCATAAAGCACAGCTATAGCGACTTTTGCATTGGCATGCCACACAAACGTTCACTTTATTAGTGTGTGCTTGAAAGCTCCAAAGGATGATTCAGAATGTTGTCTTGAATCCGAACTTCTTAGACATTTGAGTATCAAGCACACACTCCAGTAGTGCAGGATCCGAAGGGTTTTGCAATCCTTCAATGATGGGTCTGAGCACCGGGAAGATCTCCAAAAATTCAACCAGAAAGGTACCCGACGTCATACTCATGTAAGTTGCTAGGCAATGGAGATACTAGAATTAGAGCAACAATGAAAACAAAGCCCCCATTTCACGGCAAGTGAAACAGACGCAGATGTGTCTTTGGACTTCTCTGGCTTCTATGCAGAGAGAAGTCATGATGACAAGACCGGCAACTCGATATCGTGCGCCGCCCTTTTGGAGAAGGAAACAGAAGAAGGCCAGTTTTTGCGATTTCATAGCGTGGGCGCTTTGTTTTCCTGCGCAGACGCACTTCCCGCAGGGGCAGGCGTCGCGCGGCATCTTCTGCAGCCGCACCGTCAATCTGCGCTCCATTACGACCATAGGCTATGACATGGACTACACGCTTATACACTACAACGTGCGGCAGTGGGAGGGGCGAGCGTATGAGTACGGCATGGATAACCTGCGGCGGCTGGGGTACCCCGTTGAGGGTCTGGAATTTGACCCGGACCTGGTAAGCCGTAATATCAGCGCCTTTTCTTCACCTGTCACAAGATTGCTTGGTGAGTCATCTTTAGCAAAGACTTGTGGTCCGACATAAAGACGCTTTCTCGCTTCCGGATCCCTCGTTACGCCTAACTCTGGTGAATGCGTCCTAATTGAACTTGTCTCCTCTTTGGAACATTCTAGCCCGATTCGTGAGCTATTGTGAACTGTCGTTTGGGGCTCCTCACTGGACCGCTTGCGCTGAAGAGCCTGTGAGGGTTCAGTTGTTTCAGCACAAGCTTTTCCGAAATCTGGACAGCTTCTTTGTCAGCGTTTATCATCATGAATAGTCCGACTATTACATGATTGCATCGTTTTCAACCTGTCCAGGACCGGATTGGCTGACCATCTTCAGTGCTGATGGCTGCCACGTCAGTAGCCTGGTCACTGACTTCGTGTGTCAAATGCTCATCTGCTCCATCGCACATCCCAGGTAATTCGGGGCTTGATCATGGACAAGGAGCGGGGCAATCTGGTGAAGGCGGACCGGTTCGGGTACGTCAAGAGGGCCATGCACGGGACGCGCATGCTCAGCAACCGGGCAATCAGGTGAGCTCCCAATCTTTCGACATACTAGTTCGAATAGTATCAGGTCTTCTGTGATGCAGATGGTCTACGTCGATCCATCGAACGGTGTCTGGTGTGTTGAAGGAACACGGCGAGGGTTCGGCTGACAGGCTTGCCTAATTCGAGTTGCCTGCTGAAAACCCCTCTTCTTACGAATGTCCTGACACGCGCTTCAGACTCAGCTTTCCTTGATTTGAGCTCAAGCCGCTTGGCTGTGTGTCGCTCACATTTTGTTACAAAGAGAGGCGCCGCCTCCAGGGTCTCCACCCGTGGAAACTGTGCCCGGAGGTCGAACCGCGAGACTTGGCTACCGAGTCTGACGTCATGCTCACGTCATGTGTTTTATTATCGTGGGCAGCGACGTGTACGGGCGGGAGCTGGTGGACCTGCGCAAGGAGGGCCGCTGGGAGTTTCTGAACACTCTGTTCAGCGTGAGCGAGGCAGTCATGTACATGCAGGTGGGAATACGCCCCTCTCTGCTCTGCTTCGCTTTGGTTTGCGGAACAGTACTCTGCAAGCTTTGAACCTTGAAGCCATTATGAGCCGTCCGCTTGGCAGCTGCTGACAATCGTACGGCCCCAAATCGAGCGTTGTGAATCGAGCTGTCAAGGGGCATGCTTGACGCAAAAAGAAACGTCGAAAAATTCTGTTGGCCCGACAAAGGATCCTATTAAGGATTCGACAAAGCCGCAATTGAATTGCCGCATCTGGTTAGGGAACCAAGAAGCAACATTTCTTCGTTAAAACTGATTGGCAATGACCTTGATTCAAACGTGTGGCCGAACTGCGAGGTTCTTTCCAAATGGTCACGTCCAATTTGTTGACCTCTCGTTAACAGAAGGGTCCGATTCGGAACGCCTTGTGCGACTCATCGAAGTTCCTCAAACTTCCAAAAAGCCCCATCCAAAATGCAGAAACCGTACCCAATCCGCAAATGCCTTATGGATATCGCCGTTGCCTTACCTATCCCGCTCTCGTTGCCAGATGGTCGACCGGCTAGACGAGGGCCTCTTACCTCCCGACGTTGGGCGCACCGATTACCAGGGCCTGTATCAGGTCGTCGCGAAGGCCCTGTTCCGAGCGCACGTTGAGGGACAGCTCAAAGCGGAAATTATCAACGACCCAGGTGAAGTTGCGGCGAGCGATCTGACGGCCCAGATTGGTCCTTTATATGGAATTAGTTCCGAAAATGTGGTCTTGATTCTGACGAATAGTTGGAGAGCCAACGGCATCAGACCGTATCTCGTCAGGCAATCGTGCGAAGTGCCTCGTCTGTTTATCGGGGCCCAGAACCGGTCAAAATTTATCGTTTGCAAAGGTTCAATCCGAGTGTTGTAGTTCCGACCTTTGAATGATGCAACTTTCCTTACTGTATTTTCTGCAAGAAGCGAAACTTGAAGTCGTAACACTTAACATACATATCACGCTGCTTGGAAAAGATGCTAATTTAGAGAGCCCTCACGGCATGGCCTCGGATTTGGAACACCTAAGTATCTGCGTAACGCCACACCTTGTCTGCCTGCAGAGCGTTACGTCGAGTTGGACCCCGACCTACCCACCACGCTGTTGGACCAGAAGCAGGCGGGGAAGCGATTGCTGCTGATCACTAACAGCGACTACCAGTACACCAGCAAAATGATGTCGCACTCGTTCGACCGGTTCCTGCCGAAAGGCATGGTCTGGCGGGACCTCTTTGACATGGTTAGACGTCATTCTCTCTGTGTCCTAGTATTGTTTAATGCGAATTTCCCCCCGTAGATGATTTCTTGCATGCTGATTTTGGCGGATGCTTGCTTGCAATAGCTGCTGGTTGTGAGTCTTCCAATCTCCGTCTT
This sequence comes from Klebsormidium nitens, assembly GCA_000708835.1. Taxonomy (NCBI): domain Eukaryota; kingdom Viridiplantae; phylum Streptophyta; class Klebsormidiophyceae; order Klebsormidiales; family Klebsormidiaceae; genus Klebsormidium; species Klebsormidium nitens. Next base: position 148,051 of record DF236979.1, on the reverse strand, counting down.
CGCTCACACTGAACATAATGGCCGGACTTCTCGTGCTGTCGGGAGTTGCGAGCAAGGTTGTCTGGATCAACCGTGGTTCTATTGCACGGAAGCGTGAAAACCAAGGACAGCTTTTGGTTATTAGACCGGCAGATATCGCTGCATGAACGCAAGTCAACCCAAAGTGTTTCTATCTGTCCCAATAAGGATGTACAGAAATATCCGATCTTTGAAGGTTTTGTCACGATTGGACTCCGGGTCCCCTCACAAAAGCCGACTCTGACCTCTGGAAGAAGTTAAGGGTGGCTATCCACACATTAAACACCAATAGAGCTCCTTCGAAAGAAGCAACGACAGGTGGCAAGAGCAAAGTAAATGCCAGCGACCCGTCGACAGCACGTTCTGAGCCGTCCGTTGCTTTTATGCCAGGTTATCATCTCGGCACGCAAGCCCGACTTCTTCCAGAAGAACCATCCCTTGTACGAAGTGGTCACGGAGGATGGGCTTATGAGGCCGTGCTTCAAGGCAGTCTCAGGTGAGCGGCGGCTTATTTCTCCATTTCATTTGGCATTCTTATGAATTCTGAGCAAAGCCCTTAGCGCTTGACAGACTTTGTTACCTTTTCAGCGTTTTCTTAGAGATGTCTTTTACCTCCTTTCGAGCAGGCACACCCTCTAAAGGAATGATCCACCCCGCCGTTCCTGCGAACCATCTAACATGGCAAATAGGGCTTGCTCGCTCTCTCGGGTTTTACCACTCGTGTGCGTCCACAGCTTGAGATTGTGAAGTGCTTCAAACTCCAAGTGATCATGTTTTCAATACATTGCCGCTCCGCAGAGGAGTGCCCACACGGTTGGAAGACGAGATTCCTCTGGCATGCTCACACTGATTCGGCGCAAGGGTCATAACCCTGCGAATCGTGTTGCTAACTTCGGTCTATTCCGAATGTACAAGGCGGTTGTATTGCGGCAGAAGTCCACGTGTTTTGATTCTATAATTGACGGGACACCAGATCTGCACGCTAGGGGGTACACAAACAAGACACAGAATTAGTCAGTTCTTGATCAGCCTGTTCCAGTTGCCTAGGCGATTTGTATTGCGGGCGAAGCGTTCGCATCTAAGACAAGCCGCTCGGCTTCTCAGGCAAAGGCACAATTGTTCTTCTGGTCGAAATGTTTGCTGAATTTACTGCATGCAAAGAGTCTTCGCGACCTGATTCTGTTGCGGGCGGAAGCGCTCATATGGTAAAGAAGGCGCTGTGCATTTTGGGCAACGACACAATCTTATTGCAAAACTTAAGTTTCCTGAGTTTGCGTAATGCAGATCTCGTTTCTAAATAACCTTTTTTCTCAATGTCAAGGTGGGCTCTATTGCGGCGGAAGCGCTCATATTGTGGAGAAGACGCTTAAGGTTTTGGCAACGATACAACCTTCTTCTGAAAACTTCTAATATAATATTTTTTGCATACACTCTTTATGAACTAACTCCATTGTTTCGAAAACAAGGTAGGCTCTATTGCGGCGGAAGCGCTCACATGGTGAAGGCGCTGAGCTTTACAACGATACGAGCTTCTTCTGTAGAATATTTTAAGCAAACCTTCTTCACGAACTGGTCCTTCCTTCTGAAAATCAAGGTGGCCTTTATTGCGGCGGGAGCGCTCACATGGTGGAGGAGCGGCTCGGATTCTCGGGCGACGAAACAATAATTTTTAACACATACGTTCCCCAATGTTATTTTAATGCAAACCCTTAACACCAACTGATCCTTTGTCCCGAAAATTCAGGTGGGCTCTACTGCGGCGGGAGCGCTCACATGGTCGAGAAGGCGCTCGGATTCTCGGGCGACGAGACGATGTACGTCGGCGACCATATCTACACTGACGTCAGCGTGTCGAAAGTGCACCTGCGCTGGAGGACGGCTCTCGTGTGCCGGGAACTAGAGCGGGAGGTAAGGAATTTTTAACTAGAGCTTTCAAGTTGTTCTGGGTCGAAAATGTGCGGGAGACCAGACCTAGATTGTTACCTTCTGCATGTTTACACTCGTGGAGAATGCATTCTGACACTTACAGGATGACGACGAAGTCCGTTGCTGTTGGACTGCTATCGAAGAAAGGACACCTGGTTTCAACATCTCGGTTGACTTCCGAGAAACTTCTTGAGGTGCCCCGCTTTCACAAAGTACCCGCTTGGGGTCTTAGTCCCTCCTTTGCGTTTTGTCGATTCTCGGCCCGTTTCGGATGAGTTCCTCGAGCTCCGTTTCTGCTAGGTTCGGATTTATGCATTCGCTTCATGCAGTGCCAACCTTGGTCAGGACCCATGTCCCGAGGCTCTTGATTCGGACAGGCAACGAATCCGACAAAGTGCCGTTGCCTGGACGGCGCTGACGTCGAGCTGACGTGACTTGACGTTGCTGACGTGGCAGGTGGATGCGCCTGGCGTGCAGGCGCTCGCACTGCAAGAGCTTGATGCAGCTGATGAACCAGCGGGTCGCTGAGCTGACGTGGCATGGCTTTGCTGACGTGGCGCTGACGTTGCAGGTGGACGCGCTGGCGTGCGGGCGTGCGCACCGCGAGCGGCTGGTGCAGCTGATGAACCAGAAGGAGCGCGTGGGGGATCTGTTCAACCAGCTGCGGCTGGCGCTGCAGAGGCGGGGCAACGGGCGGGACGCACAGGTGGGCAGGTTCTCCAAACCCGACGAAAGTCGTCTGTTGATTGGGTCGCTTAAAGTGGGGGCTTGACGAATCAGCTAAGTGGGTGGATGTGTTACAGCGGTCACGAAGGATCTCCGTAAGCGAGGAAGAATGAGAGTGCGCTCAGACTCGCAGGCTTGGAACCCCTTGGCTTTGTTCCACGTATTCGAGGCCAGCGAGCAGTTTGTTGAGCACAGATAAGATGGCTGGAAATGGGCGTAGAACATGCAAGTCCCAAACGGATGGACGGTGCATAAGTCCCCATCAGAGTACCGTCAAAATATGTACGGTTCGAGTCTGAGTACTTGAAGTAACAATTGTCATCCTGACGCCAACTTGAAGCCGGAACTTGTCTTCTGTGATTATCTTGATTGTTAGGTTCACATGCGGACACACTTCTGAACCAAATCAACACGCCAACTTCCGAGTATGAGTCCCACCGTCCTTGGCTGGATCGACAAATTATTCCGTAAGTGTCTTTGGCTTCTCTGATCACTTCACTTGATCAACGTCTTTGGCAAACGAGCTTCATCGAGGTAAAGGCTGACAAGTCCATACCGGCGCGTCTCCCTTTAAAGACGCACGAGGCGACGGCGCTGAGCGAGAAGGAGCTGACGAAACAGATGACGACACTCCTGCTGCTGATGGAGCAACTGGACAAGAAGATCGTGCCGATGCTTGAGGTCGACGGAGAGTACTTCAACAAGAGGTGCGTCCATGCGGGCAGCGATTCTAATGCTTTCAGTTCAATTGTTTCAGGAAAGCCCGGGATTGTGTCTTCTCTCTCATCCTTTCTGATGCCTTTGGTTGTATTCTTCTCCGCCTTAGAAGCTTCTGTCCTTTCTATTTTAGTGAAGCCTCTCATTCGAGTTCATCTTTTGATGTCCCTTTATTCTTCCATTCTACTTGCCTTCGGTTGTTTCAATCCTCCTTTTTGTCTTGTCCATCCTTGGGTCTTCATGGCAACTATTTCAACTACAGGTTCGCAAGTAAACGGCTGAGCCGCATTGTCTATCGTTTGCGCTTCTTGTACGTTCTTTCGTGCTTCTTTGGTTCCCCTCCTTGCAACCAAGGGGTGGCGTCGAAGAGCAATCTCGACTGCGCATCTGCAACTTTACTGATCATATCTGCACTTGTTACATTTCCAAGGCGAAAAGGGGGTTTGTCAAGCGGCTTTCGAGAGAACCTCGTCGTTGCTTTCCTCTTCCTGCTTCCCTTGCCGTGCTCCCATGCCACTCGTTCGTTCCTTGTCAAGGCCAAAGTGCGGGCAGCGAAACTCCAACCTAGCGCCTCCAGAAACGGTGAGAAGTAATTGAGACGGAGGGCTGGTGCCTAGTCTCATCTCGGTCGCTTGAATGACTGTAAGAGTACGACTGAAGCCTGAGCTCTGCGGCTTTGCTCGCAGGTGGGGCTACCTATCAAGAGCCGGGCTAAATGACAAGAGCCATCTAACACGCCAGATCGAAAAGTAAGCCCATCTAACCTTGACACCCTTTAACTGCACAAATAACACAACATCCTCTCCACGAGAAAGACAAGTACTGCTCGCGTCTTGTGAAAGACGAGTGTGACCCAATGTCCTCCCGCTGTTGCGCGCACGCTGATAGTTGGTCTGGGAAAGTAAAAATGCCGAGTCGAAATCATCAAGAGGGAAGTGTAAACCCTCCTTTTTGATGAAAGTGAGGGAGGATGATGATTTCTAATGTGGACAACAGCTCATGTGCATGCGCTTGCGCTTTTCGCGCTCTTGCCATGTGGGCTTTGGATTTGTGCAACTCTTTGATAGTTCCACACATGCATGTGCTTAGCAAATTTGGAGCCTTTGTTACCAAAGTCTCCGATCCTTTGGTGGACGCCAATTGCTGCCGCCTTATCCCGTCGGACTATCGATGCTTTTCTAATGATCAGCTCTGCTTTGCTCTTGCGCCAGATACGCTGACATTTACACTTCCCGAGTCTCCAACTTCCTGCGCTACACACCGTTCATGTACTTCAGGTCACCTAACCAGGTAAGGGCTGACGTCAGATGGCGTCACAAGTGACGTCACTCGTTTTTTCTCGTTGAGCTTTTGCTTGCACCATATACTCACAATATACTCACTCTCTCATACTCTTCGAGGGGGCATTACTTGTGCTTTTGAGTACACCACAGCGCGGCTGACCACTTCGCGTTTTGCCACGTGTCACTTTTGCAGCTCTTTTACCATGTGTTTGATGTCAGCACCGCACGTTCTTCTGATGAAGACGGCAGCTCAAACCGATTTTCACATCTTAACTGTTCATTTGTAAAATCGTACTTTTGCTCTTGCGGGGAACCGTCCTCACCAACATCTTCCGAAACAGTTGCAGCATTCCCTCATTGAATACAATGACACCATAATACAGAGTAAAAGACTTATAAGAACCTGGTTCTTATACGTTGCTCCTTGTCGTCTGCCATTGCTGCCTTGCTCTATCGGAACTTCCTTTTTCTGCAGTCCCTTGCTCACGACCGGAGCGAACTCTGGCCCGAGAGCAGCCTCCCCCACAAGCCGCCCCCCCCAGAAGAAAACGCCGCCTCGTGGGAAGCCATTGCTTTCTCCGGAGAACCAGGAGATCTGCTAATTGCAGCCGATGAGCGGCAAAGAGTCGCCACTGGGGGGTGAAAAACGTCGCTCTTTGGAGCGGGGGGAGGAGCTTTGTGTGTGTGTGAACAGATTTGTTCTGTACCTGCGATAGAACAACAATGATTATTGTTTGCCATCCGTCGGCGAGGTTGCTGATTCTGGCAAGATGGAGGACGACTCAACAACCATTTTTAACCCTAAGCACAACCTACATGAGAATCGACGCTGTGGAAGGGGTCGGCGGCTTGAAGCAAGAAGTACCTTTTCTATGTTTGCGGATGCCGTTTTGAGAAGTCAGATTTAGCGGGCCAATCTTGCTTACACGACGTAAAGGTTGGTGTTGACTCGAGACCTGTTGCTATTTTTGCAAACCGCTTGTGGGCATCGCAGTCAGTCAACGGGCTGACGCCTACAGCTTGTACAGCTTCAATTCAATAAGAAGGTCTCGTGTGGTATTGCTCAGCGTCCACTCTTGATTGACAACAAAGCTCCGACATGACGGTCAGGCCCGCATAAGCACTTTCAAGCCGGCACAGAACTTCAGTGATGATTTGCAGATCTGTGCGCCGTCGTACCTCGCGCATCTGAGTTCTCAGGTTGGTATGGCCAAGATTGGCACAGTAGGGCAGGGCTGGAAGCGGATCAAACACGTTAAGAGTGAGCTGCGGGTGGATTGAGGCACTCGACTCAGTCAATTGGAGCCTCAAGTTGCATGGCTATTTTGAATACTCATTGCGCTATAACGGATGATCGCCATGCATGAAATTGCAGATAGGTGTACTTACCTTGCGGCATGCATGTGCCATAACCTCATTGCATGCCTTTCCACATGCATGATAACATGAATAATGAGTCGTTGCTTTTCAAGGATTCCATGTACATATATGTGTCAGGCGCGGCATGGATACATGAAATAGGTATAGGCTGCTAGCTTTTACCCCGCACAAGCTACCTATGGTGGGTCTCGACGGTATCGACCGCGCGACGGTCCGGTCTCAAATTTCTTACACCGGTGTTACGTGTCGCGACGAATTGTGTACGCGGCACTGACGACCGTACTCGGCAGTACTTGAGAATCAGGTCTGAGTTCATGAATTGAACTTTTTCTGACACGTCGATCAACGGTCAAGTGCGTACTATGCGGAGGTACGGTACCGCTCGAGTCTGCGCGTACATCGATTATGAAATTTATGGTCTTGGTCGGAACTTCCGACTTGAACCACGCAGGAGTACCGCGGTACCCAGACTGAAAGGAGAGTGCAGGAATTTGATAGAGCAGTGTAAGGAAAGGCGCTCTGCAAAAATCAACAATGGCGGCCCACTTTGCGCCTCCTATGCTGTTTCTTGAGATTTGTCCTGAACAAAACATGATGTTGGAGCTTCAAAGGACCTCTAATGACGCCCTTTCAACATTTTTTTTTGCTTGTCAAAGGTTTCTATAAGCTGCATAAGCCTCCTCATAGTGTGGCATTTTTATGCTTCTGTCAAAGTGTAAATCAAAACACTCTGTTACACCATTATGACACTCGGTTACGGCCGAGCAAGATTTTGAAAGTACTCGTTGGGTACATGTTACGGAAGTCCGAGTCGTCGTAACGTGAACCGCCGGTACTACTGACGAAATTTGATACCGGGTCCCACATTTTCGTCGCGGTTTGAGTCGAAGTCGACTCGGCCGGGACCCACCATAGGTAGCTTGTGCGTTAAACCGGGGCCGCATGCCGGGAATATGGGAGTCTGATCCGGCCATGCTCAATCAAAGCTTGCGCCAACCCCATGCCGCGGGCCCGCGGTGCTGGCTGGCGCGCATGTGGTGATATTATCTGGTCGTTAAGTGCAGTGTGCCCGGAACTACAATCTCTAATAATGCCAGCTGAGCGATCCGGCATGCAGCTTGACTTAAGAGAGGCGGCCTGCGGCGCTTACTGAGTAACTTGAACTCACCAGTTACATGCACTCAGATCATGGCACTGCCCAAAGAGTCAATTGACAAAGTGGCGGGCCCTTCTACCAGCATTCATATAGAATTTAATTGCTGTGAGATGTTTCAACTGTAACTGAGTGTCCTACATATTCGGTATATCTGAGCTTACGGTAATCTATAAAAGGCAGCTAGAAAGTCTGCCTAACGAGTAAACTGTTTTGCACTGGCAGCTGGACAATTGTCAACACCGCTGTCGTCGACCCACCTACTTTCAAACGCGTGCGACCAAGACACAAGCCGACCCACAGAACAACTCTTCTAGTGGCGGTATGTAGGCGGGCCTGTAGCAGTCTACCCTACGGTTCATTCATGAGATTTGGTTGCCCCGCCCCTACTATTAATCACCCACTTTCACGCCATCCTACCTACATTGAGGCTTCATTTCAAAGGTAGCGTCTTTCATCTCTTTATACAGTGCAGCAACGCATGATCTTCTGCCGATTACCAATTGGCAACAAGCACTTTCATGGGCCAACTTCACGTCTTCATTGAGCCCTCGCACTGCTGCATACCAAGACAGAATTCAAACACGGTACTGATCTCAGAGCTACATTGATGAGCTGCCGGCCCTGCTGATTGGTGTGGTGCTTCCGCTCTCAACCATGAAACCGTCCGTCGACACCGACGATTCCAGTCGCTGCAGGAGCTCGTCCACCTTCTTGCCTTGCCGTCTGGTTTCCACAAACTCCCGCTTCAGTCGCTCCTTTGTCTGCGCCAGCGCTCCGACCATCATATCTTCCTGCAATCCAAAGATTATGCACCTATGTAAGTCTGTCCTTGTCATATTACCCACTGGGGATCTCAGCACCAAAGGGAGTGCAATCACGGATTGCCCCGTTCATGTTCGACAACGAAAGCGCCTGTATCAAACTGCCAGCCCAATACATCACAACCAGAACTCTCTCAGGTCATGACGGAGCTGTGCTGTTACTCGAATATGCGTAGATTCCAACATGGCAATTGTTGCGAGCTGTCTGCAAAAGGAAACACTTCATGTGGCAGCATGGACAGCGCAGGCACTCCGCAATGAATGAAGGGGCTTTCAAAGAGAACTGGTGCCGACTTCTTTCTTAATGCTGCCAGGAGTCCTGAAAAGAAGGGGTTTGTGTCAGAAAAAACAGGGGGCTCCACGCACCCGCGACCAGCCTTTCTTGAGCAGGTCCCTGACGTGCGCCTCCCTTTCCTCCGTCCTCTTGAGCAGTTCATGAATCTGATGCAGCTCAGGCTCGGAGCGGTTTGCAGACTTCAGCTCGCGCAGGTCAGCCTGGATGCGCAGCAGCATTTCGCGGGTGCTCGGGCGGCGCCTGTCACGGACCTCGTTTTCCAAGTCAGGCCGCATGGCAATCTGCACAGAGAGCGGTCCCTGAGATATCAGTGGGCGGCCAAGACAGCAAAGGGGGGTCAGGGGCAACGGGCATCGGACAACCAAGCTTTCCAATCAAGAAAGGAGGAGTCTGCATTCGGCAAGGAAATCCCGGCAGTCATATCATCTGCACGAGCCAGCCCCTAATGTGGTGTTTGAGGGTTCAGCCAAGGGGCATCCTGAATTCCTGACACCTATTTTATCCAGCGGCCAGAAGGTCTGCTGCTGTTTCAAATATCAACAATCAAGTACCAGTCCAAACAGCATTCTCAAATAAGCAAATGCTGCCAGCTAATGTAGTCCCCATGGATTTCTCTCAGTCTCAGAAGACCACGGACCGCAGTGCTTGCTGTTGATGTCCGCAAGACCGAATCCATAGATTGGGTTGCTTACCACTATAAAGTCCTTGACATTCTTGACGGTCTCTGGGAAGAAGAACTCGCTCACAGAAAGGACCATCAAAAGTGGGGCAATGCAGATGTTCAGAGCCAGGTTCAGACACGCTGTGCTCATTGCCATTGGCTTCATTTCAGAGGGCTCTGGTCTATTTACTACGAAGCTTTTAAGCAACCAGCCCAACTCCTAGCCAGGCAAAACGTGGACCCTCCGTGAGCGAATCTGCAGTTCTCCCAACACAACAGTCCGCACCTATCAAGAAAGTGCTTCGAAGCAGCACTTTCTCCAAAAACTTGTTTTTACATTTCTCCCTCCAGGCAGCGCCTTGTCGCGCGATAGGAATTGCATTCACGAATGCTGGCTCTAGAGGCGTCGTCTGCCACTCTTCCACGTTCCTCTCGCCTAGTCGCCTTTTGACTCGCAATGTGAGGACTCCATTATCCACTCTGAATATCCACTCTGAAGATCCCAGCCAGAATCACGTGTGCACGCAGCACGATGATTGCAAACCTGTTCGCCACCAATGACCATGTGAGCCGTCAGGCTGCCCCTGAGGCGTCGATCTGTTACCCACATGTTCAATGAGCGGCTGAGATCAACCGCTTGCTTTTCTTGAAATGGAAAAGGGCGCTTGCCCTAGTTGAAAACCCTAGCTCATTCTTGCAAGCCTCGTCAGCAGTACTCTGCTCGAGATTGGATTCGCAGACGCCCCTGAGGCTGCCAGTGCTGCACACTCGGTATTCTTCAAGCTCGAAATGCTGCTTTAGCCTATACATATAAAGATAGACAACTCTGGAGCTTCACCGCAGCTGCATCTTTCTCCGCTCCTTGCTTTCTGTTAAGGGTACAATATTTCAAGGGGGAAGCAAAAGCCTGAATTTGTTCAGATTGAAAGGCTGGGCGGCGCTGGGTGGCATCATTTAGCAGGTCTTCAAGCGGACAGCAGGGTGTTCGGAAGCAAGCCATGGGGGCTCAAGGAGATGGCGAGAAGCTTGCGTCGTCTTCGAAGCTGAAGTCAGCAGCTCTTTTGGACATGATGAAGGTTGGACTGTTAGCGTTTCTCCTTCTTTCCACATCTCATTGCTTCGAAGCGGTGCACCTCATATGTGTCTGCTGCACCACCTCAGCATCTTCACGTTTCTCCCCAGCTAACTGTACAGGAGATTAGCTGCACATTGACGAGTAAGAGCTGGAACTAAACATTAAAGTAATTGTGGTTCAAATGTTGATCTTGCAGAAAGGGGCTATGGAGCATCATTTATTCTGGACACTTATGCCAGCTCGATGACTTGGTTTCCTGATGCATGGCAGGAACACATAAAGGGTCCAGAGGGGAAGGGGCTACTTGAGAAGATTGGCTTAGTGTATCAGATGAACATTGGAGAAAAGGTGAGGTTTTCTTGTTCCTAAAAGCCCCTGACTCAGCAGCTTTGTTGTGTTGGTCCAGCACAGGATTGCTCCTTGTGCTACGTAACCTTTTAAGTAACAAGCTCACATTGCATTCTACATGACGCTTCGCTTGCAGCATTGGCCGCCAATTGGATACACCTGGGAATATGCAGATGATCATGGGATGTTAGAGCAGTTGTGAATGGCCAGATGTTCCTTTGAAAGACATCTTGGGAGGGTGGTATGTCACTCTGAGAGAATCAATAATTCTCTTCTTGGGTTAGGATCCATAAATTCTTCGCCCTCACTACTGGAAGGTGAAGCTCTTGGGCGGACATGGAGGAGGCTGAGACAGTACATCAACTGTGTTCATGCTACTTGGTGCCTTGTTCTACATGTTTATGTACCATTTGAAACTTGCAGAAGTGTCAAACTCGTACAGAGGCCCCATCTGATGCCATATGACTGCCTTTCCTCTGCAGAAGCTCGGGTTTCAGGAAGAGTCGTTTGTTATTGATCTCAAAGAGGGCAACGTGTACAAAGGTAGGCTGCCCAAAATTTCTGATTCTTTGTCGAGGATGAAGCCACTGCTTGAGTGGCCAGATTTTTGTTTGCGCCTCCGTCATTTTCTTTGTTGAAGGTACCTCTTCGATTGTGGTGCTGGCTCCTCATTGTAAGGGACTTAAATGGCCTGCAGGGGCATACAAGGGAGGAAAGCCAGACGCAACCTTCTCCTTTGCCGATCAAGATTTCGTGGCTGTTGCAACTGGGAAGTTGAATCCTCAGATGGCATTCATCAGGTGAGAATGAAGTTTTGATCGAACAGCTTTCATTTCTGGCAAGTACTTTTGTGAATGGTTTCCAAACCACACCTTCCAATACCAACACCTGGAAGATGTCACAATCGAGGCGGGAGCCCGAGAGTCGAGCAGCCTTCTCGTTCAGAGGACAGAGTAGCTTCCAAAATCCAACGAAATTGCAGTCATCTGTATGTTCTTTTCTCATCGACTCTCTTGATTGCCAGACGTTCGGACAGATTGTTGGACAGGTTGGGCAGACCCGTTGCTCAGAGGCGTTTGCAATGTTGTCCAACACCCAGCGGATCCAGATGTCCCTCTTAATACTTGGTTTTGGTTGGCGCTTGCAGGGGGAAGATGAGGATTAAAGGCTCAATGAAAGCAGCTCAAAAGTTTACGCCCGACATCTTCCCCAAGCCGTCGAAACTATGAGCACGTGGCTACCTTGGATCGATCAACTACAGACGGCATTGAACCATTGAACTTTTTCCCTTCGGCTCGCCAGATATCCAAAAAGTGAAGGTTAGGGTCGCAAGCTATATAAATAGACAGGTTGCTTTTCCTTTTCTGTTTCGCGCATGTACTATATTGTAGCTAAGTCACTCAGCAAGTCGATTGCAGGTGACAGTCATTACAACCGTTCTGCACGACCTGACAGGGGATGGTTCAGGTACTTTATCTAACGTCTTGCTACAGATTGTGAACCAAATTGTGATCACGATGTGCAATGAAGGTCAGGATCGTTCCGTCGAACCTGGTCCAAGGTTCAACATAGCGCCAGGCATTCGGCAAAACTCGATCTCCCGGGTTAGAGTTAAGGAATTGCTTTGCGGTATGTGATTCAAGGGTCAAAATAAACATTTACTAGGGCGGACTCACCTGTCCAATCATGCTCAACGTGAAATGTTCATATGACCCTGGCCCGCGAGCTGTTCCGGTTTGTTGGTCGTAGCGCTTTTTGGGATTATGAACGGGTATTGCAGCCGAGCTAGATCTCATGGCATATCGGGGCCATGCGGCGTCGTTAATTGAAATCTCGTTATAAAGATGTGTAGCGCATTAATTCAATGTCGCGCGCCCTCAAGCATATGAGAAAGTCATACCATGCATTTCACTTATTGAATATACGTCTACTTATTACGAAAGTATCCAATGATATCGACTAGGTAGTATGAGATATAGCACCGGCTCCAGTGCCGCTGCTTCCTAGTCGTTCACTGGCAGGTGGCCGCCCGCCACGCCGGCGCATCGCGCAAGCCATCCGACTAGCCGGCCTGCGCCAAAGTTCGTAGCCTTGCAATTCGACTCTTAGTAGGGATTCAGGGCAGGGCGGGATCCATTACGCGGTTGAGTTAGTGACATATCAATCACGTGCGTGCATAACATCATATTGGTTTATGGCCGGGCCGCCAATGACGTGAGAGCTCCGGATTAGTAGCGAAACCCCCTAAATGCGTACAAGGTCAGGCACAAAAATTATCGCTCATTGTTGTGCCCAGCCGCCTTTTATTCGTCCCGATTGCACAGCCTCTTCAATGACCATTTGATTCGAAAACACCACTGCTTTTGGTGCCTCCGAGCTATTGTACCCACCTATATCAACACCGAGCCCTTCTACAATGACCTGACGCCTGGCAAGTGGTTCAGTTTTGTACACATGTTCAGCGCCTGGACTTGATAGCAGCAATAATCACCACCACAGTTGATCAGATTTCTAACCAAGATAGGGCGTTTAATAGTATTTCCGGTAATCGGGATTGTACATGCACCTCTTGGAATATTCCAGCAGGTTGGCTGGCTTTGGCAGCCGTGACGCCAGCCCTGAAAGAAGCACCACAAGGGGTAAGTTTGACGTCACAGGCAGGAGGCGGGGGGCGCTGGTCTGTGCACAGGTTCCCTTACCGAAACATGCAATCTGGGTTTAGGGCCGACGGGCGAAGAATCTAAATTGACTTGGGCAAAAGACGCCAGGAAGTTCGGAGATCGGTAGATAAGCTCTGGAGCAAACGAAGTCCCACCGCTCACATCAATCTGCTCCACATAGTTTGCACCTTTCTACCCAATCGCTGAACGTCTTTACCGTTTCTCGAAGATTGACCTGTACGGGGATCGAGTCACAGCTTAGCGGGCGCACACCTCATCGCCCGACGCTACTTACCGAGCTCGTAGGAGCGCTCCGCAACGGCGGTGGCGATGACCGCGGATATGGTGCGGATGCGCGTGAAGGGCGGGTACACCAGGCCTTGTGCGCGGTCATCGTCCGTGACTTGGGACGCTAGCGCCTCCGCTGTGAAAGCGGAATAAAGAAGAACGGTGTGTTTAAACGACGTTAAAATAGAAGGGTTCTCATGAGATGGGAGACGGAGATATGTGTTCGGGGTAAGGGCAGGCTTGTCAGGGGTTGAGTGAGACAGGACACAACAGAAGGGCTCGATCGCTCGAGCTGCGCAGTAATGGACCGCAACGCTATCATGCATTCAATCGATGAGTTTGATTAGTTTTCTGTCTGAAAAGAATAGGTCGGATCGAAATGGGAGCCGCTCGTAAGGTTAGCCAGCAGGAAACACAAGACTGCCAATCATGCCTCTTGTCAACAGGACATGGATTTCAATCCTTAAGCAGGGAGCCGCTCCATTTGCGTCATGGCCAGCGTTCCATGCTTTCCCTCCCGTATCTCCCAGGGGTTATCGTTTTTGGGTCTCCAATCTTTACTTACCGGCCACCAGGAAGAAGTCGTCGTGGATACGGACGGAACCCGAGATGATGCATCCGAGGCCGATCCCCGGGAAGATGTAGGCGTTGTTGCCCTGGCGCAACGGAAAGGCAATGAATCTCAAGAGAATCAAGAGAGTGCGCGGAAAGGAACATGCTAAAATCACTCTTGTTGAATTAACCTTCCTAGATCTGAACCAAGTATAAATAACGGCTCAAAAGACGTCTGATTGGTTCTACATGCAATCATTTTAGCTGATCGATCTTTACGGATTGGCTAAGACCTATCGATTCGCAGACCGGTTGGCAGTAGAGACCCTGATGGGATCGTCGGCAGACGGTGTACGAGAAGCTGTTCCGTTACGGATGAGTCCGCTAGAGCAAGTTGTATAGCAGCCACAGCAGTGACAGGAGACGGGCCGCCACGAAGGTCAAAACTGTCGCAAGAAGGTCAACAGGTCGGTTACAAGAGAGTCGCGGCTGGGAGGGGGCAACGTTCTTTTTGGGACGGCCTCGAGCTATCACAGAGTGCAGAGGTCTGTTCGGAAGTTTCTGGATCAAAACAAGCCTCCTCTGCTCGAACGAGTCCTTCATTTTCTTTGCTTGGACGACCGAAGTTCACAAATACCCCCGGAATCCGGAAGGATGGGAACTCTCGCATCGCGGGTCTCTTCTGCAACATCACGCATGCCATCTGGACACAACTCCACCCACGAAAGCTAGACCATATCTCTCGGCTATTGCTCAATGCCTGAGGCCCCGTCTCACCTGTCCCGTCAAGCGCGGCTTGCCGTTCACTTCGACTGGGCCAAAGGGACTCCCGCTGGCAAAGACGGCGGCGCCGTTGGTCTCCTTGTACGCCTCCTCAGCGGTGCACTCGGCCTTAGAGGTCGGGTTGGACAAGGCGAAAATGATGGGGCGCTGCAAGCAATTACCTTCTGTCAAAACTCCGGGTCAATTCAAGTCGGGGTAAAGAGCCGAGCCTTGCAATTGGGTTGAACGCGCGAATATCTCGGGACGCTCGACCTAATAGCGGAACCCTCTTCGCATTCGTACCTTGCTGTTCAGACTGAATTCTGGGCGAACCAAGAATGGGAGCGCATTTGGTCGAAGTGCCGGCTCTGCGAGTGCACAAATTTTCGAAAACCCCAACTCTTGAGAATTCTCTCTTGTGAGACTAGCCTACTGCCTGTAGCACGCAGTGTGCTCCACATTTCAGAACCCAAACCCATCACAGTTTCAAACAACTAACACACCCAAGACTCTCCCTTCTTCATACTCCGCCATAAGCCTGCAGCACGCCCGTTGTCAGACGCGCACAAGGACCACAAACCTTACTACTCACTCTCCAAAAATCCAAGAACAATTCTTACAGGGTGATACTTGGCCATAGCCTGCAGGACATCTTTGTCGAACGCCCCCCGCATTGCGGAGACCCCAATGAGTGCCGTCGGCTTGAGCGCGTGGATCGCCTCGATCAGGCTCCCGACAGGGGGGTGCTCGTGCGCCCACTTCTGCTTGTGCTCGGGGAGGGACTCGATGCCCCGGGATGCGGTTACGAGGCCCTGTGAGGGGAACAAACGCGCGCGCTTCGTCCAAATCATTTTCTGAGCTTTCATTGAGCAGATTGTCTCTGATGGGTTCTTTGGGACTCACAACTCTGGAAATTAGGTGTATGAGAAAGTATCAGAGAATGCTCATGCGCCCAGTGCTGCTTGTGCTCCCGCAGAGACTCGATGCCCCGGGATGCGGTTACGAGGCCCTGTCAAGGGGACGGTTACCTTCTCAGTATTAGTCGCTCATGACGTTTTAAGTCCTTCTTGTCAACTCTCGAGAGTAAAAATGTCTTGACTCATCAAGCTTATGATGATGGTATGACACGTCGACTCCTGTCGATGGAGTTCAGGGCAGATAGCTATGTATTCGCTGCTGCCGGGCCTCAGCACAAAACCTTCGTTACTAGACGCTTTTCTTGTAGATCCTTGCAATGTGTGAATCAAATGGAGAAGGTACGGTTCAACTTTGCCAAGACATAACATCTGGAACAAGAAAGTTCGTACTGTGGACTGGTTGAAACAGAAGCTCGTGCTTCAAGCCGTTTGGCAATTTCGTTAAATTCAAAGTCGTCTAAAGGTCGGACATCCTACAAAAGTCACTTCAGCAACCAAACCGGTGGATCATCCTGTGATGGTACAATATTGACCACCAATATCTGACAGGAGAGATGCAAGGTTTCTGATGGAAAGCAATCCAGGATTTCAACATCATGCCCTGCTCTTCGGGTTGTGAGACCCGTTGCTGATGTCGCGCCTACCTTAGAATCAACCAGGTAGATCTGCTTGCGCGCCTCCTCGACCGACTTCTGTCCGTCTTTGCTGATGGACAGTGCAATCAGGTCGGCAATACCCGTGCCAGCCTGCACGACGAGCCACGGGAATGCCCTTTCTGAATGTGTATAGAAGGAAAGTAGACTGTCGTCTCCTTAACGAAGACTCGTGTTCACTAACTCATGTTCATCCGGATTCTGGTATTATTGAAGACAAACTGGACTTCTGCTGATATCGTCTGCCCATGCGACCAAAGACCTCTCTCAGGCCAAGCTAACAACCGAATTTTCAAGTCCGCTTTGACATTGAGTTCCCAAGCCCGGCAGTACCTCCGATAATGTGAGCTCATCAGTACTTCCGAACGGGTTTGCTTCAGTGGGTTCCAAACGGGTTTGGTTCGGTGTGCGAATCCAGATCACACATCACCCGGTTGCTTGGAAGCTGTCTGCGTCACGACCCCCCACGTTCCGCTTCTCGAGTAAGGCTTTCACTTGGTAAAACGTTTCCAACCAAGCCTCACTGATACAAGAATCTAGTCCAGAACAGTTTGACCCATCTCGACTCGACAAGGTAGGAACGCACCAAGAGTGCTGCCTCTGCTTTCGACTGGTCTATCTGCTTGCCCTTAGCCCGAGCATTCCCAAAGAACTCTCTACAGGACTGAGATACTCTCCACTCTCTCTGAATCGTGCTAGTACCGTACATCTCAAGTGTTGCACTGGCTGAGGCCACGAGAATTCCCCACACGCCTCCCTCTACTCTGCGGCGCACCCATTGGAGTGGTAGAATCGTAACCTTCGTCTGTTGCAACACGGATGCACCTTGGAAAGGAGGGCAGAGGGGGGGTCGTTTCCGTACCTCGCCAGCCCCCTGGAACAGGAAGCGGTGGTCCGCCATGCTGCCTCCGTTGAGAGGAAGGGCGGCCATTAGTCCCGCGAGCGTGACGGAAGCTGTGCCCTGCAAGAAGAGCAAGCTGACGTCAGCCAGGGAGTTTAAGGAGAATGTTGAGTGTAGGGTTGATGGAAATACTCTCCTGCTTCCAATGATGAGTGCCTCAAAAGGTTTGGACAGCTGAGAGAGTTTCAACCAAGAAAGACGTCTCTTTTGCAAAGTAGCCATCAGAAAGCAAAGTGGGGACTGTTTGAAATGACGCAGGTTGGCAGAGCGAATATGCTCGGATTAAATGAATGATTGAAACCGTTGGCACACACTTGTTCGAGGAACATTCCCGGCGCGTCTTTCTTCAAAATGATGGGACCCAGTACGAACTTCTGGACTGAGGAATAGGGCGTCATTAGAGAGGCAAAAACAGATGGTTGGAGGCGGGTTTCGAACTCAAGCCGACCAAGTGAGGAGCACAAATAAAGGCAGAAAAGTCGGGAAGCACAAAGAAACTTCACTGAGAGGATCTGACTCAATGGCGGCCAATCTGGTCTTGTCTTGAAGAGGAGAGGCGTACACTATCAAACACGAAAAACCTCTAAGTCGAGGACGAAAAGGACCCGTACTTGGGATGACAAGCCAAGTCGAGGACAAGGCATCTAAACGCGGCTGAAAAGCAACTATGCCAGGCCTGAACGTTTCATGTCGAACGTAGCCCACGGGTTGGGACCGAGTCGAAGAAGGAGCAAAAGTGCAAAGACGTTCAAAAGTGGAACACAAGACAAGGGAAGAGGAACTAGAGGCGGCTGCAAAGTGAGCGCCGCCCGACCTGGATGTCGTCGCGGAAGGTGAGACACGAGGTGGAAATCAATGGAAGACGGAGCAAACACGGAGCAAACGATTTTAGAGCTGTGCAGATATTAAGGGGAGGATATATAGAGACGGCTGAAAACGAGCGCCGCCAGAGCTAGAATTCGTCCTCTCGACTTGAGGCGCGAGTTGAGTTTCAGGTCGAGGATGGCACAGAAAAGGAGCAGTAGCTTTCGAAAGTAGGACCGACAAGAGGGGATCAAAAGATAGACGCAGTCGAGCAGGAGCGCCGCCCGACCTGGATGTCATCGTTGAAGGTGAGGTGCGTGGTGCGGTACTTTTCGAGCAGGCGGAACGCATTACTGTTGGCGAAGTCCTCGAACTGCACCAGCACCTTCTCGCCGTAGCGCCGCTTCACCGCGTGCATGAATTCGTCCAGGAGATCGTCGTACTCCTGAAAAAAAGGAAAAGGACTCGTGATCTTCAGCGTTTCAGACTTGGTAGCAATGCATGCAATCCAAGGCAGATCGAATGAGCACGGCCAATTTGCCATAGATTTCTCGCTCTAGCTCGCTTTCACCGCCTGTATGAACTCGTCGAGAAGCTCGTCGTACTCCTTAGCCGAAGGAAAGGGGCTCCTGAGAATTGGGGTTTCGAAAATCAAAACCGTTAGAGATCTCAAAAAGAGGACTTGAACGTGCACGACCAAAAGCTTCTCGCCATAGCTCCGCTTCACTGCACGCGTGAACTCGTCCAGTACGTTTTCGTGATGCTGGACGACCAAAAAAGCAAAGTGCAATCTCCAATATTGGGGAGGTCAGCTTTTAAGTTTTCGTGACCAGAAACTTCATTGATTAGGCGAAATGGTTGAATGCCCTGGTTGCTCATGACCAACAAATGCACGCACAAATACGTCCAGCAAGCGAAAAGCTGGTTTTTGTAGACCGTTTCCGAAACCTAGATCTTCGTCACGACTCCTCGTATCTGCAAATATTCGACAGGTAATTCTTCGGTGGTCTGGTCTCTATCATACGCAAGTTCCTCTTCCTTTGACGAATATAAGTTCCCGCCGAGGAATCGAGCTGATACATGTTGCGTTCTGCGCAGTCTCTTCTCCCAACGGCCTCGGACCTGGTACTCACGCTCATGGGGATCCCCTTTAGCCAATCCGTGCGCTCCCGTTACAAAGATGCACACAACATGCACAAAAGACAGGTATCCTCAAGCCAGAGAAAACGGATTTTAGCAGTCCTACCTGTCCCCTGACGCGCTTCTGTTTCAGGCCGATGTAGAACGGGTCGTTCAGCAGCTTCTCGTTGTCTGTACCAACATCGATGGTGATGGGAAGGCACTGCATCCAAAGAAGAAGCACGAGGGCCGTCAACATTTCAAAACCATCAGTAGTGGACATACCAGGATGAGGTTGTGTAACCCCTTCCGTACGAGCGTCGTCGAGCAACTGTGACAGGTTACTTTTAAAAGGCCTTGAAGCAAGATTCGAGGATGCTGTTGCTCTGTGCAGTAACAACTGACGGCTTTCATGCGGGTAAGCCGTTTGGGTCGTGTTTCACTGAACAACTCTTCATTGATCGAAGCCAGCTCCTTGGTCCGGAAAATCGCAGATAACCTCTCACACGTCTTGGTGGAAGCCAAATGTAATCGGAGCACAGAATATTTTGCAACCAGAAAAGCTTCGGGCACCTTAAACTCGCACCCAAGATGATGCACGGCCAGTCGGCAAACGGATCAAGTGGAATTTCAAGGAAATCGACGGTTAAACACTAACTCCCAGCCTTTGTGGGGAATATCGAACAATCCGTCGAAAACTTGGCTGCGAGGTAAAGGGGCCCGAGAGGTGGGAAGCTTCTAACCTGTGAAGGCCGGATGCCTCCGAGGGCAGTGTACAGCGCGAGCTTCCCCACGGGGATGCCCATGCCCTGGATACCAAGGTCGCCGAGCCCAAGAATGCGCTCCCCGTCAGTGACCACAATCACGGCGACCTTGTACTCCGGCCAGTTCTTCAGGACCTCGTAAACCCTGCCCTTGTCCTGAAGTGCGGAGGGTTAGGAGTGTCACAATTTCACGAATTTGAGAGTAGGATTTTGGGATTTGGCACGAAGTGAGGACATTACTTGCGATGAATGTCGATTGACAGAGGCGCGTTGAGACAGAACTGTCGATGGAGCAGAGTCTCGTTGTGACCGGTACTTCCCGTGCATCCTTGTCGAGAGGGCAACGGGAGAAACGAGAGAAACGTTGACGTCGGATCAACGTCGATCCAGACATGGGGCTTTGAGATCCTCACGCAATAGAATGAGAATTTTCAGAATTCTACAGGGATCTTAGGCACACCCACAGGGAAAGAATGAACACAGCTAAAAGTCGTCCAGAACTGAAGCATCCTTTGCACCGACTTCGGACCTCGTAAAGTCACTTCAAAATGCCATCCGTTAGGCGACGCCACGACCGGCCCGCAGCCCACCTTGATGGTGATGAAGAGCCCGCGCGAGCGGCGGAAGACAGTGCCGTACTTCTCACAGGCCTCGCCGACCGTGGGCGTGTACACGACGGGCATCAGCTCCTCGACGTGCTCGATGAGCGTCGCAAAGAAGAGGCGCTCGTTGCGGTCCTGCAGGTCCATCATGTCCAGGTACCGCTGCAGCGGGTCCGCCTTGCTGCGGATGTTGTGCACGATGCGCTCAATCTGGCAGTGTTCAAAATACGGGTTAGGCCGAGGATCAGGTGACGCTTAGGCAAGAAGCCCCGGTTAGACAAGGGGCAATAGAAGGGCTCATAAAGGAGAAGCCAAGCTTGGATTCGAGTAAGGTCAGGTACCTCTCAGCAGGTCTGTGATTGTTGTGCACGATGCATTCAACCTGGCGGGGTCGAGATCCGGGTTAGGAGAGAGGTCAAAAGTTTAAAGGAGAGGCTTTCAGAGAAAAGTAGCTACATAATCGACAACCACTGGGCCAAAGTCTTTCGATCTGCATCCACACCGCAAACCTAAGGTCCTTCTTCGCGCAATTTTTCTTTTTTCGAGTTTTCTCAATCCGCCTCTGGGATTATATCAGACACGTCCGAGTACGTCTGGGGGAAGTCCCCCTTGCTCCGGCTGTTGTGTCCGACGTGCTCATAACTGGCAGGGTCAAGGTAGGGGTTCGACTGGATTATGAAAAACGAAAGGCGGCCATGGAATCACTTAGAATCCATACGATTTTCAACGGGTTCCGCCTTGCGGACCTTCTGCACCATGAGCTCAATTTGGCGGGGTCAAGCTCCGGTGTAGAAGCAACTTCACGGGCAGTAGGGAAGTCTTTTAGGGAAGCTGGTCTAGGGTCTGAAGTTTGCGGTCAATCATGTCAAGGTAATTCGGGAAGGGGTCTGCCTTGCGGTAGATGTTGTGCTCGATGAGCCTAACGCTCGAATACAGTTTTGTAGAGCGTTAGCCAGGGTATACAGGGGCCTCGCAAGCTTCCATCTGACCATCTGTCCCAGGCATCACTTGTTTAGAAGTGTCTCACGTCAAGATGAGGGGAGGTAGAAGCTCCTTGCAAAGAGGTCTTTGGTGTCCTTACAAAGAACCACTTCTGAATTTTACTCTTTGATTCCCATCATCTCCCTTCAAAGCACAGGCTCCTGCAGAGAGGCAGCCACCTTCACTCCAAAATCCGCACCTGCTGGTCCTGCGTGAGGATGATGGGGCGTAGCAGCATCTCAATCCAACAATTTACTCACACACCGTGACATCTCTGCTTTCAAGTTTCCATGCATTACACTGAAGCACGGAATCTTAGGGCTTGTCCCCTGCTGATCTGCATGAGAAAATCGATGTGCAGCAGCCCCTTGAGGTAGTGATGCTTCTTTTCAAAGAATCTGCAAACACAATGAAAACCACTCTTCAAGATTATAAGCTTCAATAAAATTCGACTCTCAGCCTGAATTGTCAGGGACTATCACCTGCTGCTCCTGACTGAGGATGATGGGCGGCAGCAGCCCCTCGAGGTAGTGGTGCTTCCTGTCCTCCTCTGTGAAAGCGGTGCCCTTGTTGAAGCGGGGGTCGCGCAACAGGTCCATGCCGCTGCAGAGGGGCAGGGTTTTGCGTCTTAGGAACGGTTTGGGTTCTAGGAACAGGTTGATAAAGATGAGAGAAGCTAGTAAAAGGCTCCAAGCATTGGAATGATCTCCTCACTGAAGAGGCGGTTGGGTACTGCGATTGGGCCACTGCAGCGAAAAATGGTATCAGCGAGGGGGTGAGGAGTTCAAGCAGCAGCAGAGACTGCCTTCAGTGAGGTTTAGAGGGTTACACGAATCTGGATGAGTTTCCAAATCAAAGCACTGTTTCTTTGAAAGAGTGCTGTTTAACGAGCGTTGAGAACAGGGATAGGCTGCATGGCTGGAGCAATGGAGGGGTGCTGAAACAAGGCCAATGGGAACTGCATGGACAATACAGATTGCGACAAAAAGGAGGTGAAGCTTGTCAGAACTCTTGTCAATTACAGCAATGCTCCAACCTAGGGGCCTTAGAAGACATGACTTTCACATATGGTGACGAAGATGGAGAATCAAGGACATTGCAAGCGGTCTGCACCAATGAGTGTATTAAGGGGCATTCAATGCTTCCCAACTTGACGGAAGACTGATTGCCAACGTTGCAAGAAGAGAAGCAAGCGACAGGTATATTTCAGAGGGTTAAATGGTGCAGCCGTGCAGACAGCTGACTTTGGGGGATGCTGAGACTAGCAAGGGCATGAGCTGGGGTATGTTAGACGAAGCGAGGGAGATGCACAGCAAACCACTTGTTCTATCTTAGACGACAACTTTGAGAATTGTGGTTGTAGACATGAACAGATTGAAGGGAGAGCCGGGCAAGTTACGTCTTTTCTTCAGCATGCCATACAGATGAGAGACAAATTGAAATTTGAATTTGAAGTGAGATGTTTCCTGCAGTCGACCCAAGTCTTAAACGTAGAGCTGACCCCAATAACAGTTCCTGACTTTGAAAGTCATGGGGACTCAACATAGTTTACAGACGTGAGAATGCATATTTAGCTGAGTCGCTTCAAAAGAGAAGAATCTTTAGTTCTTGTGGTGATCAACAGCGACAAGAGTTGATCTTGAAGTGAGGCGGAAAAGCTTTGGGATTGTGCTGGGTTGATTAAGCTGTAACTCTCGGATACAGCATTGTATACAGTGGTTGGATTTTTTTATTGGACACCAAATTTTGTCAGAAAAGACAGCTATTTAAGCCTTCCGTTATGAGGCAGGCCTCTGAGGCAATTCTGCAGATTTAGAGGATACTGCGACTCTTCTCTTGGTGCACCATGTATTGGTAAACCTTTTGTCAGCGATTGCTACAAGTGATCGAACATCATCAAGTACTTAAGAAGCCCCTACAAGAAGAAATTCCATTCTTCCCTATCCAACTCAAAGACAGAACAGCTGCAAGACCGTCCATAGGTTAAGCCTATGGCTAAGGTCTGAGCTCAATCTGACCGCCTACAAACCCTTTACGCCCAATTATTCTGAATAACACTAGGGCCCCCCCCTATTAGCGCGTCTGCTGGCACGGAGTAAGACGGGGCTTCTTTTTCAAGTCTTGTCATTGTCTCTTCTCGATGAAAGGAAATGTTCAAAACAGTTGATACAGACAGAGTTCAAAAAACAGAAGCGAGATAGGAAGTCACTCAAATGTGTATGCTTGATCCAGATCTCCGAGAGGGGTTGGGTGGGCCAGAAACCTTCTGAAGGTGCCACATTGTGAAAACGTGCACATGCGACTTCTTTGAGTGTGAAGGTCAAAGCGACAGTACTACGCTCAACTAATCAGCTTGATGATTTGGCAACCAGAGAATGCACGTGCTTGATAACTCAAAAGAAGCGGGCCCTCCAATGCACAGAAAGAGTGTAGAGACCCAGCAGAATTCCGTCCTGCTCACTTAGCAATAAACCTGCCCCATGGGGTCACAGGCAGATCCTTGGTTGCATCGTCCTCTCCGTACACGTCCTCATGCCCCGAGTCTGCATAACTCGGATCCGCAGCCTTCACATTCGCCATGAGGGTGTCGGTCTGAGGGTCGTGAATCCAGGTACGATTGGGTGCCGATGATTGGAAGGAGGCTACGAGGCGGCCTCCCAGCAATGCAATTGACCTCGGGTTTGGGAATTGGGAATTCTGAAAAGCCCGCAGCACGCGCGAGGAGAAACCAGACAGGCTCTGCATGCGAATCTGACAATTGGGAGCGGGGTTTTGAGCTACAGCGATAGAAGCAGGCGTTCCGAAGGGGAAATGCAGAACAGAAGACAACAATGGAATGCAGAACAGTGAGAAAAGAATGGAAACAGAGCGTTTTGCCGAAGTGTTGTGCATATGCTCAAATTGTGGCCAGGTGGGCTGCTTCCACCATGCAATGGATACATCATACCTACAGGCAGCTAGGGCCCGGGTCCTTAGGCTTCACACCGTGACGCTTTCAAGCCTACAAATCGTTCAAACCTGCCCAGAACCCTGTATTTCTTCGATAAGGGAGCGCGGCGGCGCGGCGCTTTCCGGCCGCGCAAGTCACGTGACGCGCTGCAGCAAAGGCTACCGGTATTCTTCACGAGAGTAATAACGGTGGTCAAAATGACCAGCTCGTCGGCCGTATAAAAACACATAAAACCCAGGGCAGGTTGGCCCCAACCTCAGCTATAAAACCTCGGGCAAAACCGCCCTTTTAAACCTACCGCGGAGGCGGGTAAAAAGCAGCGGATTGCTAGTCTGAAGCAAGTGCTGAGCAAGGTTACTACCAGTGTGGGCGGCTGTGATCTGGGGCGCACCTTTTCAGGGCCTGCTTTCAATTCAGCCCTCAAAGGGCTCTGAAGGGCTCTGGAGGAAGGCCGCACAGTATGAGCAAGCGGGCAAATACAGGAAAGGCGCGGGGGAGGCCAAAAGGCAAAGAAACTGATGTGGCAGTGCTACGAGAGGACGGCACGTTTGAGCACAAGTCCAGAAGGGACATTCTAGAGGACCCCAGATTATTTCAGGAGAGGGAAGGTGCTGCAGAAACTACCAATGGCAATGCTGTACCAGAAGATCCTGTCAGGCAGGGCGGCGCTGTTGAGAACAGTGATCAGGGAGCTGGGTTTGCCGGTGCGCAAGAATGGCAGCAAGACTTGCCGGATATGCAAGATCTGCCTTTTGAAGGCGCCGGCGCTGTCTTTGCTGGGAACAGTGCTGTCGAACTGTACTGCAATCAGTTACTTGCCGTGTGCGCTGGCTGCCTCCCCCCACTTCTTCCAGCGGGATCAGAAGCGGACCTGGAAGAAGGCCTCCCTGAAGTTAGCTTCTGCATGCCGGAGTTTGACAGGAAGAAAGGAACTTTGAATCATCAAGCGTATGCAATGCCAGGGCTGTGTCAGATCGCTGTGTTAGGCGGAGGAGTGGGCATTGCACACTGGTGCAGCTGCTGCCCTGAGATGGAGCTTCAGAAATCAATATTCAGCGGAGTGCGCCACCCGCCGTTGTCTCCACAGTACCTCTGTGGCCAGGCAGACAAGTGCATCCATCTGGAGGTTCTGATCATGCTGGCGGCATCGCTCCGGCTAGATGCTGAGGGGCTTTGCGGGCTGCCTCGGGTGGGAGCGTCGGGTGGGGAAGATGATGCTGAAGGCGATGGCGTCTACCTGCTGCCGTTCGTTGGGGAGGCGCCCAAGGCCTGGGTGCTTGGCACTTCAGCCACGGAGTGCATAGTGGTCATCGAAACGAAGACTGGGGGGCGGCGCTGCACGAGTTGTTACGGGAAGGGGTAGGAGAAGTGTTGGCATGTCCAGAAACTACTGGGAGAGCGAGTGTCAATGGCTGCGCGAATGTCTGCGGCCGCGTTCGAGGTGCGCTTCAGAGAGGAGTTTGACGTTGGAACCGGCAAGCGGAAGCTGAAGTGCAGATCTCGAAAACCAATCGCAGAGCTTCACGAAAGTGACGAGCACCTCGTCGACATCCTGCGCGGGCGGGGTGATGGCAGCCGGAAGTTTCCAGACAGTTGCTCGGTGGAGCGGGTGGAGGCGCTGGTCTGCTTGGGGTGCGGGCGGCAGATGGAGGATAGCGAGGGGACGACGGTCGATGGGACCATTTTCCACCTCCTTGCTCCGGTGCCGACGCGCGTGGAGGTGTGGTCATGCAACTGCGGCAGAACTTGGCACTACGATGGGCGGGGTGACGGCGTCTTGAACTTCAACGACAAGTACCTGTTCTCCTACGAACTCTTGAATTGGTGAGGCTGTGAGGTCTTGGAGAAGATTCAAAGGCAGTGTCACCTTGCTCTGAGATAATCCTAGGCGTTTGCTTTGAACTTGGAAGGGTCTGCTCTGGGAGTCAACACACGTTTTTGTGTACCGCCAGTTCTGATCGCTTTTTAGAATGACGATGACTCGGACATTCAAAGTGGCACGGCAGGAACGGTTCGCTTTTGAGGCTTGCATAGCCTGCTCAAGATAGATGGTGTTTCACAGATGTTGCCCGTTGAAGTCGGTTTGAGTCGTTTCAAAGATTTATCTGCGGTCCTCTGTTTCTTACGGGTAGAGAACACAGGTTGGTTTGCCCCGAGCTGACGTCCACTAGTGAAAGTCTGTTGTATCTTGCAAGTTGTTGGAACCCGATTTAGAAAACAGTCAGTCGACCTTTCTTACTTCTGTTTTGAGGACTTCACCAGATGATCATCACCTCGTTTGCTGCTTCATTGAAGGCTGGTAACAAGAACGCACTGTGACTAGTTCCTTGAGGCTTCCAACGAAGGAGCCGTCCATCTGAGCTTCTATCTGTTTCCAATATTGAGATAGCATGTAATGGATCAGGTGCAATCACTATACGGACAAGATTTGGTCCAGTGTTCTGAGAGTGCGTCCAAGTTGACGGTACAACAGGAGGTTCGCCTCAAATGTTGCCAGAGTTGAATGCACGGACCAGTCTTCTGCAGGTTCCGATGTGGCCGCTTTTGCGAGAATCGTGCGCCTCGGTTTAGATTGTGATCACGCTCGAACAACCGTTGTCTTTTCGTTCTCGAATTTATAGGGGGGCATCGAGAGCCGTCCGAGAAACTAGAGGAGGGAAAATCTATGATTTGGCTTGCCGTTCTCGATGACGTCGACTTACTGCATACCCGACTGATTGAGTTGCGTGCTCATCGGCGTGCAGGTACAGCAACCAGATGTGGCGGACGAAGT
Source organism: Klebsormidium nitens (assembly GCA_000708835.1). NCBI lineage: Eukaryota > Viridiplantae > Streptophyta > Klebsormidiophyceae > Klebsormidiales > Klebsormidiaceae > Klebsormidium > Klebsormidium nitens. The sequence continues at coordinate 120,919 of DF236979.1, read as the reverse complement.
ACCCCTTCTACACGATGTGGCAGGCGGTGCTGTCCATGTACGCCGGCTCCGGGCTGCCCCCCGCCACTCTCCAAAGATTCGTCAACCTCCGCTCCACGTTCCAAGACGCCTGGATGGACTACATAACCCTCCAGGACATCGACTACGACACGTCTTTCAAGTGCGCATGCCCGCACCCCGTTGGAGCGGCGCCTGAGCCCGAGTGCGTCATTGGGGACGGCATCATGCTGGGGTACCGGGGGGACCTCAGCTTCCTCGTGTCCCCGTACGAGGCTGTCGAGGGGCCACTCAAAACGGGCTCCCTACATCAAAAGCGGATCTTCGTGAACGACAACGTGTGCCGAGACCTTCTCCTCAAGTTTGCTCGGCCAGTCGGAAAAGCGGGGGCGGGTCTAACGGAAGTAGAACTGGGGGGTCTGGAGACAACAGTCGCCGCCGCCTCATTTTCGTCCCTGCGCTTCCTCCTCAAAACCCCCGAGCTGGAGAACGGAAGATACCACAGCTCCCCCATGTGCCGAGAGTTGCTTTTTGGGCTTGCAACGAAGAGCCCGGTTTGCGCAATTCTGCCCGCGGAGGTCGAGCCAATCGTAGAGCATCTCCTCGAGAACGAAAGTCACTTCTTTCCAGACCTCGGGCAAGCCAGGCAACTCGCTGCTCGGGCCCCCGTTCTATTCGACTTCGTGCGAGCTCAGCATTCTGTAAGCGGGGGCCGTCTAACGGATGAGTGCCTCCAGCTGTTAAGAGACCTGCTTAGGGTTGCGCGCCAAGCCTATGTGGAGGAGCCACTAGCAGAGGTGGAAAAGCTGAAGAAGAAGAAGCTTCGGGACAACGATGCGGCTGCGGGCGATCCGAATGGTGAGTGATTTTCTTTTTGCAGTCACCTTTTTTTAACTACCGTGAGCATTCCTGCTTGATACGGTCATTGATGGTCCCGCGTTTGAAGAAATGCTTCGACTTGTTAAGCTGACTATGGCAACGGGGTCAGACTGAGAAGACAATATGAATTCAATCGGACCAGTCGGGTACCCGTTCTCTTCCAATCTCTGCTGTCAAGGCTGTCGTTTAATGGCGGCACCTGATACGCTTCATCAAGTCCCTTCCAAACTTTGCGCACTTGTATGGCGATGTCATTCTTACCAAGACTACTGAGATAGGGGGTATGTACTGGACAACACCGGTCTCTGCCTTTCTTTCTCCTCACTCTTTGGTGTTTATTCGAAGCCTCATCCATCGCCCGAGGTCAATGTATCTGCTGATTGACAAACGGTTGTCAGTTTTCATTCGTGACCCCAAGCTGCCGGGGCAAGTTTGCTTCCTAAAGTCTGAGGTTATTGACGTTTCTTTTTCCAGCAGCCGGCAAAGCTCTCTCGTGAAGCCACAGCCCTGACGGTTGCCTTCTTGCTTTTGTTCGAAACGTAAAGAGCGCTCCGAATTACTTGTGTCTATCGCGAAATCATCCAACCGCTCAACTTGTTAACTTGCGGTCAACACAAATCTGTATCCTCATCGACCCAGTCGCGGAACTTTTCAAAAGTTTATTGAAAGTATTCTGAAAGTCTCAAGGTATTTGGGTTCTCGGCTTCCTTTGTTGCGAGGCTCCTGTCGGACCCTACAAGAGCGCTCCGAATTCCCTGATTCGCTTCTGTGCAACATCATTTGCAGGCGGGCGAACACCAAAAGACTGGTCCGACGAGGAAGCATTTCTCCGGACCGGCCACTACTTTCCGAACCAGCCCATCTGGCGCCCTCTTCAGAGGTACGCCGCCGACTACTTCAGCCAGAAAGTGGGGCCCACGTGCACGAAGTTCAAGGGCAAGCATAAGAACGTGACCCCGGGGATGTACCCCTTTTTCTGCACGGGGTGCAGCAAGTGCGTTGGGTTTGTCGTCCTCTCGGCAGCGGAGTCCCCGAGGGTGGTGTTCGAAGTGCTGTTCTGCCGGTGGCGACGGCTGAAAATGTTTATTTACGATAACGTATGCCATCTCCATACTTACGCTCTTAACAGAGAAGCGTCGTGGGCAGCTAGCGTGCAGTGGCTCATCGACTGGATGCACACAGTGAACCATAAGGAGTGCAGTCCGGCTTACGGCATCGCTAGGTACTCAATCTTGCACAACAAGAATTCACAGCTGTCCGAACAGAAGAATTCTAGGCTCGTCTGCATGAAAGCGCAAGCGGCGTTCATGGGACAAGGCACGTTTTTACACTACGGACGATACTTTCTGCACTGCTTGAATAGGCAAATAGATCTCGGAGACCTGCCTGTACTGCCACACCTTAGAAACTAGCACAGAAAAAAACACAAAGCGTGGGCGCATTGGACAATTGCCCGTACGTGTGCCCATCGAACTTCGAGACAATATGATCATCGGATATGGCAACCTGCAAATCCAAATATTGCTCGAAACTCTGGAATGATGCAGGCAGGCTCGACCATTCATTAAACCGACTTGACCCGGGGATGCTCCGTAGTTATTCTCCCAGTGACATTTTGGTGCAATTAGGTTGTACTAATCGGCAGCCATGAATGACGTTGCTGCACAAGTGTCACTGCCAGGCGGTCAGGGCCAGTCAGCCATTTTAAGCTGGTTCCGACTTGCCAATAGGAAGTATGTACATGCATGACACATTCCATACTAGCTTCATTACATTACATATTCCGGTCCGGCCGCGCATGTGCATACCATACAGAATCGCGAAGTTGAGCTTGATGCTACCTAGAAGTCGCGTAAGATTTATATTGCCGCTCAGAAGTGTGCAAGCAATCATGTCGATCAATGATGTCAACTGAAAATATACTCACATCTTCGATATTAGTCCGACCTAGAGACATGCAATCCTTGGACAGGCTCGTCCGGCCCAAATCGGTCTGAGCTCAAACTGGGCATACTTCCATTCAATATACTTCTATTCAATATATCCACGGTCGCATCCCGCGCGTCGGTCTCATTACATGATGAAGCTAGCTATACTGTCGTTGCGGTAGTAGTAGCTGATCTGAGGCGTACTTTGAAATATAGTATTCAATTGAATTCGTCGCCCTGCATGTAAATCCGGCAGGCAACTTGAATCTAGATTCATCTGTGCGCGCGCACCGTCGCCCCATTCGGGAATCCCGGTCTATTCACACCAACTTAGGGAGTCGCTTGCTGTTGCCGCCGCGTGCCATGCAAGTCATGACCAAAACCGAAATGAAGACCGGTTCCATTGTACGGCAAGTTATATCATGAACTGTGACTCGTTGTCTATGTACAACATGCTTCAATCGTGCATGCCAAACTTGTATCCTTGACGCCAGCATCATTCATCTATCTTCAGATTGTTGCCAGCAGTGCGCCCAATTGCTTAGATTGTACCTCATTCGGTTCTTCGATTGTCAATCAGTTCATCGTAGTACCTCGTCCAATAAAGATTGTCTACGGCAGCTCTTTTGTCGTCCAAGCTCAAGCCTGCAAGATTGAGGCCACACTTCTGACCAATGGCATCTAGCATCCGATGAGGGGCGTAGTGGACACACATAAACTCCCCTTTTCTATTACCCGTCTGATGTGCTATAAAAACGTAGCCATGGTTGTCCTTCATCCCATCAAGCGAGGGGCTCGAAGCACTTTTCACCCTCCTCCGGATCTCTTCAAACTTCTCTTGGCCCCTTCCTTGTCCCCGCCGTTCGTCGCACTGTCTTCCACGTTGGGAAAGAAGCCTTCCTCCTCCGTCTGTACAGCGTCGGCGGGGGGTCCGACGGAGAACTAGCTCTTCTAGGATCCCCTTCGGTAGCCGCGAAGTGGACCGTCGCGGGGTCGTCAGACCGGGACGCGCGGCCCCCGCCGCTTTCGTTGGCGGGCTGATTGTGACCTGCACCTGCAGCAGACAACATGTATTGTTCAGTCCAACGCGACTCATGCACCTCAAATTCTGACTTGGTGGATGAGGTGGTCAGAAAAGAATACGGCACCCCAAAGTCTGCCTAACTACTTGAAGGAACAAAAACATGGCTGTACCTTCAAGACAGAAAGCCTACCACGGCATGCGAGTGAGATAAGCACCGAGCCGACCGTCCAATGGACTCGGTCTTTCGCTGACTGAATAATTGCTCCTAACCAGGGACTGAACATTTAAGAGCAGCCAACCAGGTACGTCAACAGAAAACAAAAAGGATCAAAGAACTGGATTGGCTGGAATGATTGAGTTAGCACGAGCGGAAGTTTGATACCTTTACCAAGATCCGAGGAATTCCACGCACCACCTCGAACATACTTGTGACACGTGGCACACATGCGTCTACAGAATTCACAAGTCTAGCTGCCTTCTCTGTTATTATGCAGATTTTGAAACTTGAAGTAGATAAGAAGGTGGGGTAAGAACGACGGATTGGACAAACTTGAGAAGTGAATGGCCGTTGAACGTTTGGGGATTGAGAGCGTGCCAATCGAAAGGGTCATTATCCTACTGCTTGACCACTCGACGCAGATTCTGTGAACTGGACACTGTCCATCGGCAAAGCCAGCCCGTCACATGACTCGCTTCGTTGTTCAAGAAGGACGAGAAGCCACTACGATTTGCCGGTCGACCTCACCTACCCCGAAATAAACCTCGAACTGGAAAACAATTGTCGAATTCAAGTCTTTGTCGCACCCTGATCTGAAGAATTCTAATTTCAAACGGATAGGCATTCAATGTACGATGCTGAAAACGCCGCACTCACTCTCGGTTCTTGGACCACCTTCATTGTCGCTGCGCGCCTCTCCGAAGGATGGTCGAGCTTGTGGATCTGAAGAAAGATTCGCACATCTAGTTGTTAGAGGGGATTGCAAAGAGCAACAAAACGGTACGTACGGCTGAGATGTTCCTGAATGAACCGCCGTATGTTACGAACATGGACGAAACTAGAACCTTTTTGCCCTTATGTTTTTAATCGGAACGAAAGGGAATGCTGTGACCCTAGAAAGCTGACAGCCGTCTTACTTGAATAGTTTCAGGGTTAGATCATACAAAAGCGCTCAATCAGCGCGGACGGTAGCTACACTTCCGGAGCTGATCAAATGGTTGACACCTCTTGAGGATTCACAAATGGGGAAGGGTCGGCTCGAGCCTCGAAGTCGAGCTTCTGAGGACAAAACAGAGCACTTGTGCAAGCGCTTGATGGAGACTCGGTGGGAAGTCTCGTTGAAATAAAATTGCGGGAATTGAACACGCTCGTTTGAAACTCGCTCCAAGTACGAACCGGGAGGTGTCGGTAAATTCTGAATGATGCGGCAATTGGCTTATGACAATTTCGAGCTTAATCATACCGTTCAAGGATCTGTGAAAATGTATTGCAGGCTTTGAAGACGTTCGACGCCGTGTCAAGCGAAACGCGTCAAAGCCATGTTTCTTCTAAGAAAGCAGAGTCACGAGCATGGGGGCAAGAAGCCCACAGACACTCCACGTTGAAAGTCAAGTTGTTGTCACAAAGTCAGCTTGAGTATACAGAACGGTTGTCGTTGAAAGAGTTGCACCAACAGAAAGAGACTCAGGATAACTCCTGTGGTTGCTTTTCAGTCGCTTGCATCCAAGCAAACTCAAATCTGGACGTTCGCCACATGGGAATATCTCATGTTGGGAGACAACAAGGTCGACAGGTCCGCAAGTGAGCCTTCAATATGTTCCAAGAGAGGGAGACGCAAAACACTGATCGGCGACAGTACAACCTTTGACTTTGTGTGAATCTGTTCAAACGAAGTCAAGATTTGTCGTGCCAAAAGAAACCTCTCACCTTCTTCTACGGGTGGCTGTCCCCCTTCAGCAGACGCCGCAGCATCCTCCGCTCCGCCCAAGCCGCCACCAGCAGTTGTCCCCTCAGTGGCACCCCGAGAAGCACCGGGGTGATTGGCTCGGCGGTGGTTCGCCAATCCCCCAGCGGAAACGAACCCACGATGCCCCTCACAGCCAGCTGCCGTGCACTTGAACGGGTACTCGGTGATATCGCACCGTCGTCGCCGCTTCCGACGGCCCTGGACACCTGCGGATGTGAGAAGGATCATTAGGATCACAAACGTATTGTGGCTGCCCAAGTAGGAATGTAGCCTCGAGCTTCAACCGTATCATGGCTGCCCAAGTAGGAACATTCGAAGCCTCGAGCTTTATGTTGAAGCCGGCGCATTAGCTTGGAGGTTTGCAGGGCAGTACAGCGATTCCCCGCTGGCTTAAGCTCGCAGATCCTGGTTACTATCAGCTGATCGGTAAGGCCTGTGGCGCCCAAAGCTTTCAAAGTCAACGAGCCACAAAAACCAGAGGACCCACCCAAGTAAAACTAGTGTACGCCCTTGATAAGGGAAAGACGTTACCATCGTGCTGAGACCAGACTGCCCAAGTAGATCACCTCACCTTCGGTGCCCACAGCTTCATGAGGGTCGGCGTTGGTGGCTCCCTCCTGTCCCCCCTCTGGTCCACTTAACCCCGCCTCTTCAGCGCCTGCGAGCAACATCGAGATGCATTACTAGTCCATGAAGTCATGCATTTCAAATTGTGCTCAAGCAAAGACTGGACGAGGTTTCCACTTTGCTGCACTCCGACTCACCAACGATCTCTCCAGTGCACTAGCTGTACAATGTCTCCATGCAACAATCTCAGAATTTTATGACTTAACCGATCAATTCGCGAACAGCAGAATCTGTAACAAGTCCCATATTGTGAATGGATCTCGCCAGATCCTCTGAACCTAGTCCAACACACACTAGATACTGATAGGCATCAGGACAGAAGGCAAAGTCCTGCCACAAGAAGACAACTGAGGTTGAATACTTCCTTTTATGTAAGAAACATAAGAAGAAGAGGAAGTAGAATTTAAAATATACTTAGAACTTTCTTCTTGCCAATCTGCTGACGTACCACAGAGAGACTATGGCCATGCTGAAACCCTTCCAGATCAACTTGTACGCAACAGCAACTTGCACTTGCAATCAGCCAGGCGCACTTTCTGGTGGTTCAGCTTAGTAATTATTAGGCTTACCCGTGGTGGCAGAATCCTGCTGAGGTGGCCATAGGGCAGTCGACCGGTTGATGACGCTATGTACAATGGCCCGGACACGCGCGGACTCGCTGCGGAGCACCTTGCAGGTTGTAAAAACCTCCTCAAGCTTTGACGTTGTGGCTGCTGAGCTCTGGCCTGAGACGCAGATGTTCTGAAGGGCTGCAAGCGTCACCTCCCGCAGGGGTTCATTCTTCATTAACGAGACCTTACGGGCGTGATTCTGCTGGCCACCAGGGAGGACTGCCCTTCTCTCCGCTTAGGGGGAACTTCCGGATAGAAGGACTGCATTTTGGAAACCAAAACGCTGCCAGCGAGTGGAGCTGCGGCCCGTTGAGCTTTTGGAGCAGCTCATCTAGTGCGCTCCCCTCCAAGCGGTTGATCTCCTGTTGTAGGTCCCCGCGGCCCGCAACATGTGCTCTGATTGCATTCACCTCATACACTTTCCCTAGGACCCACCAGGGCTGCACACTCTCCGCAGCCCCTATGCGCGGCTTCCCAATGCTGGTTGTATACCCAAAAACCCATGCTGTGACGCCGTATTTGTTGGTCATCCGTTGGAAGAGCTTTAGAATCTGCTGCTCTGCTGCTAACGACCTCTTCCGCTTCTCAGCACTGGACAAAACCCGTCCTGGCCTGCCACGCTGGCTCCGAGCCCTCTGCATCTCGTCAGCTTCACTCTCATTTCCAGCACCCTCTCTTTCTGTGGCCTCTTTCCTTTTCACAGCCTCTACATAGACTGCCTTGCGGTGCTTCAGCTCATCGAAGCTGAACATCTCCAAGACTTCCTCAATCTCATCATCATCGAGTTCCCCAGACTGAGTGAAAGCTGAGCGCCGCGGCCTCCTTTGGCCATCGTCATCCCAGCCGCCTTCCTCTTCAAGGCCGCCTGAACTTCCTCCTTCATTGTGTGCCCCATCCTCTCCAGCCTCTTCTTCCATATGCTGTCTTTGCAGTCCGCTGGATTGATTCAATGCACCCTCCCACTGCTCTCTGCAACAATGCAAGCGCCAAACTGGCCAAGAAGAGTCGATTTCCGTTCGGAAAAGTCTCTGCTCAAGCATCAACTGTCCTGATCGAGTACATGTGGACAGGGCCCGACCGCGCCGCGGTCGCGGCAGGGTCGCGGTGAGTTTTAAAAGGGCGGTTTTGCCCGTGATTTTATAGCTGAGGTTGGGTTCAATCTGCGTCTGTTTTCTTGTATTTTTATACGGCCGACGAGCTGGTCTTTTTGACCAGCTTTATTACTCTTCACCCACTGCGGCCAGTCTTCAAGGTGCATGTTTGGAAATTGGTTCCCTCACCGTCCCTTCACCACTCCCTAACTCCCTTAAAGTTACTCCCTTAGCATCTCTCTCACGCAGTACCTAACTTTGGAGAGGAGGGTTAAAAGCTTGTCGAGCTTGCTCAAATGTAAATCTTGCCGCTCTGCGCCCTTCGCTCGACCTCAGTGTCTTTAGTTGGGTCTGCATTCACTCCGCTCGCATGTTGGGGAATTCATTTGGAATATCTGGGGGGGCTCTGTAGGAGCACAAGATGGAAATGAACACCACCGCCACCTCGTCCTTAACAGAAGAAGAGGCGTATCCTAAGCCGGAGGTTGCGATCCTCTTTTTTGGGTTGGCCCTGATCTTGGGCGCGCTCTGCAAGCAGGTGTTTGCCAGAACGCCCGTGCCGTACACTGTCGCCCTTCTCATCATTGGCATCATTCTCGGGACCATTGGTGGGTGTCTCCGTTCCCCACTCAGTTTTCTCTTACATTATTTTGGAAGCTCCCTTGAACATTAAATGCTCTTGACTCTGCCCTCCCGCGCTGGACCTCCCCAGTCAACTCAAGTCGGGAAACAACGCAATTGTGAAGTGGTTGTTCAGGTCTGGCCAGCGAGATCTTCAGAATGCTGGAGTCCCCAAATTTGTGTGCCGATTGTAGATCCAAATTCTAAAAGCTTGAGCTTTCCAACCGGCTGGCATGCAATGCAGCTCAAGGACTAGAGGTGCCCCAACCTGATGACATAAACACCAGTCCGCTCACAAGATTCATGTCGAACTCGTTCTGCTAGCTCTACTGTTTGGACCATGGGCAAGATAGATGGGACTGTGGATAAGAGAGAGCGCGGAGGATTTTATGCGTACAATCAAATACAAGCATAGCTTGCAACAAAAATGTTTGCTTGTATTCCCAATAACGGCTCTGGCAAGAGCGGCCCGCATATGTTTTCTGTCCATCGCCCAACAATGTTGACAAGGGGCTCCCAGATTCCACATTTCATCTAGTCTGGTGTTCGGCGAAGTCAGGATGCGGAATATTCGCTCCGTCGGCCTGAAATAGACCAACCAGCATTGGTTAGGAGTTTGTGGGCTCACTGCTTTGTCTTCCCTCTTTTTGCAGATGAGAATGCACATGATGGACTTGGTACTCTGGGAGAAAGCATCCAGATGTGTGAGTATTCTGCGCTTGCCCTTATCCATTCCCCCTGCCACATAAAGATGGACTTGGTAATTTGGGTAGAAAGCATCCAGATGCGTGAATCTTCTGCGCTTGGCCTTATCCTTTTGCCCCCCAACATAGAGGTGAATTCAGGTGAACTGCATTCGAATCTGACAGTGGTTTGCTAATTGCTCAACCCTTTTCAGCGATTTGTTCAAGCTGCAATGGTCGGAGAACCACCCAGCCGTGAGGAAGCGGGATCAACTATGATAACTCAGTACAGCTTTTACGAAACGTTTGGAGGACCAGCCAGCCTTCTCGGCAAGCTTAACGAACTCAGAGAAACAAACTCTAAGCGACTGGCAGCAGGATAAGGACCCGAATGCTAACACTGTTCTGTTGGCACAGGGGCCAACATTGAGCCAAGCCTGATTCTGTTTATATTCCTTCCGGCGCTGCTGTTCGAGAGCTCTATGTCCCTGGAGATCCACCAAGTCAGGGTAAGATCTCATGGGCAGTTGAACAGATCTGGTCTGTGTTTGGTTGATCTCTATGCTTTTGGCGCTACTCCTGCGCCTCCACATACTTCCTAGATTTCTCGAATGCGTCGTACATGGTTTCGGTGAAGCATCGTACAGTACTTTGATCGCTCTTCCCCTCTTGAAAAGTAAGGGCTGGCTAGAGGAACGGCTCATCTTGGTTGCAGCTTACATGGCGAACTTAGATTGCCTACTGTACTTCCCTTTGGACTTCTAAGAATGACCTACCTCTGTTTTGACTGGAATCTGTTCAACACTAGCCACCTCGTGTTTTGGAAGTCTAGATGCGAGGCGTCTGGAAAGGAGCCCCAGCTACCTGGCGTTTTGCAAGTTTACATGTCAGGCGTTGGGAAAGTCGTTGATAGTGAACTTAGGGAGATATCTGTTCAGAGCAATGGTGTCCGACTTTGACAACAACATTCAACAGCTGAATTTAGCTCTTGCCTGAGCACGTGGTTCTGTTTTTGTGCAGAAATGCATCTGGCAAATGGCCCTGCTAGCAGCACCGGGAGTCCTCATCAACACCTTCATTCTGGGAGCCTTGCTCAAGGTGGGCATAATAAACCGAAGCTCTCTATTTCAAAGTTTTTCTCCAGCTCTATTGTAACTTGTCTACGAGCACTTACTGTTCTTGTTAATCAAATCACCTTCGAATAAAGTGCTTGCGCTTGATGATTTGAGTGTCAATCTCACCAAAGCAACAAGGTCCTCTTTCCTTATTCCTACGTTCTTCTGTGCCGAATCTGAGCATGGATTCTTGGGGGTTGTCAAAGAGCGGCCTCGAAAACCATTTCTGCCATGGTTCGCAAGTTCTAGGTGCATTCAAGCTCACGCCGTCTTTGTCCCCCAACGAGTTGTTACAAAACGCAATTCTTATCACAAACGTGCTTCCTTTCTGTGATTGTTGAGTAAAAGTCCGCAATATATCCTGGTGCAGTACGCGTTCCCCTATTCGTGGAGTTGGAGCCTGTCCCTAACGTTGGGCAGTCTGCTGAGCGCAACCGACCCGGTCGCCGTGGTGGCGCTTTTGAGGGAACTGGGGGCCAGCAAGAAACTGAGCACCATCATTGAGGGGGAGTCGCTTATGAACGACGGGTGCGTATACAAACGTCACAGAGACTCGTTGGCTCTCACTATTTCTCTGCACCGAGCGCTTCAGTGATCCGAGAAAGTTGCGATGATGTTCAAAACGACGAGTTTGTCATCGTGCTTGCTTGATCTCGTCTTGACTGCTGCGTGAGTCGTCGGAAGTTGGGTGCAAATGATGGGTGATTTCATACAGTACCGCGGCATCGTATTCGAAGGCTACCGATAGAGGTTTTGCTTTCGCTTTGTGTACGTCCGTCTGTTATGGGGCTATTTGACCCGATCGACAGGTGTACGGACAGATTTTCATCAACGGGTTGAGGTCAGCGATGCCGTCTAAGTTTTAATTAGATCTAGCACTGGGTTTACTTATTCACGGGTTCGGAGGGTATTCTTGCAAACCACCGCGTTTCGGCTGCATATGCCCCTTCGCAGGCAGAATAAAGCCGTGTGGTTCTCTTGAGCGAGGTTTAGTCGAAAGGGACCCACGCTGATTGCTTGAATCCGTCAATAAAGTCCTCTGTGCGGGTCAAAAACCCTGTCAAGCGCGCATATGCAGCGGATCTGGCCCCTGACCAAAGTGGGAGCTCAGTTCACGCATTCCAAATCAAATTAACGACTTCGAGCATCTCAGCACGACGCTCCTTCTCGTTGCAGGACGGCCATCGTCGTGTTCCGCCTCTTCTACCGGATAGTCGAAGGAAGCGCCTTCAACTTTGGAAATACCATTGTGTACTTCCTGCGCGTCGCGGGGGGCGGGTGAGCACCTCTGCCCTCCTCAAAGTACTCGTCGAAGTTGCAATCGACTTTCTGTCTGGTTGAGGTCACCGCCCGCTCAAGGTGGACGGTGGGGCGGCAGATGCCTCGAGACACCCCGCTTACAGTTTGCAGTCTTCGCGTTCCCAGATGGAAGCAGACGTGCAATTGACGCTTTCAGCCGAAGAAAAACGTATGTGTTCCAGAGAAACATGTTTCTGCTTTTAACCATTTCCTGTTTCTCTTTCCGCTCGCCAAAGCGCCTTCTCCTAACCTTGATGTTTTGGGGAAGGGTATTGAAGGCGAAGGGCCAAAACTCAGTTTCGTTTGTCATCTGTGCTCTCCAAAAACCTCCGATTCTGACGCAGCTTTCATCTGTCGAACGTCCTAACGAACCCCTCACGACGTGACATAATGTGTGCGACCCGGACCCGTCCTGACAGCACTCCTTTTTCTTCAGGATTGCCATTGGCATCGGGTTTGGGCTGGCCGCTGTTTTGTGGCTCGGCTTCGTATTCAACGACACGCTCATCGAGATTACCATCACGCTGACGTCAGCATACATGGTCTACTTCGTGGTAAGAACGCCGGGCCGCTGCTATTCCAGACCTGACCAGATTAGGACGCGTCGTTTGAAGCGTACATGAGTGACCTGAGAGCAAAGCAACGGGTGGTCCTTCATGATACCCTGAATGCTTCAGAAGGCACCTTATGTGAGCAATGCTTACTATTGTATGAGAAGATGTGAGCCCTGTTCTATGGAAGGTCCGCCATCAAAGATGATTTTTTGTTTCACACTTGACTCCTTCTTTTTGCAGTGTGAAGACAAGGCCGAGCTATCCGGTGTCATCGCTGTCCTATTCCTGGGCATGTAAGTGAACGTTCACGTTTTCAGCTGACGCGGAGCTGAGCTTAGGCGAGCGGAGGAGCCAACCTGGCATCCTAAGTTTTTTCTGCGCTTCTTCAAAACACTGATATATAAGGAAAAGACGGAAAAACAAAGCCGCTTAGCCAACCTCTATATGAATTGCTGGAAGCCCCCAAAGAAGAAAGGCCACCTTAGTAGAGCCAGAGCCTACCTTTCTTGCTGGTGATCGCTCTTGCATTTAGGTTGCAATAGTCGCGTTTAGCGTCTTGGGGACACATCTTCCCGTCAATTTCAGACTCCTAACAGGTCCCTGGATCAAAAAACAGCTTCTTGGGTTGAAAGACCTTGTGGGAGATGACTCCCACTTAGCGCTCGCAAGGCAAATATTGCTGTTGCCTGCCGATGGAAAAAGAAGAGGGTGCTCCTTCGTCGGGGGTGAACTCTGCTGACTTGCATTGTTTCCATGCAGCACGTTTGCCGCCTTCGCCAATACCGCCTTTACGGGCGAGAACAAGAAGAGTCTGCATTACTTCTGGGAGATGGTGGCATACATGGCGAACACTCTCATCTTCATTCTCAGGTTTGTCGCACTCCTTATCATTGCTTTGTCGTGTCACCCGTGCTCGGTTTCGTGACCTCTGTTTGCTTCTCTTGCAGCCCCGTTCTGCGCCCTGCCATTGGTCTTACGACTCTTGTTCTGGTTCTTGTTTAGCTTCCTATCTTTCGCTTGAATCATGTCCTACTGGCCGACGTTTTAGCGTGTGAGTGAGCCTGGACATCAAGCTTTGCATGTCCGGCAGGTCGACATCAAGCTTTCAAATGTCACTAACCGCATCATCACCTTGCACCCGGAGCCGACTTTTTTGCCACTGCCGTACAGAATCCGATTTCTCGCAATTAGCTCCTCTAGTTAATTCATCATGCATTGTTGCCCTTTGCACTGAGCCAAAAAGTGCGTCCAATTGCACGACTCACCAGTTGTACGCTGTGCGTGCAGCGGTGTCATCATCGCGGAGGCGATTCTCCGCAGCACGGCCAGCATTGAGGGGCGCGACTGGGGCTACCTCATTCTGCTCTACGTTTTTGTACAGCTGGCGCGCGCCGTGGTCGTGGGGGCTTGCTACCCTCTCCTAACCCGCATGGGTTATGGGCTTAACTGGAAAGAGGTGAGCGATCGTTTTGGAAATGAAACGGCATGATTAGGCTGGCGCGGCGGGTGGTCGTGGGGGCTTGCTACCCTCTCCTAACTCGCATGGCTTAACTAGAAAGAAAGCAGTAATCGTCCGAACTCGTTTTTGAGTGGACGCCACCACAATTGTTGCTCAACCTAACTTTGCTCGCTTCATGGGCTTGAGCGCAGAGTCTTGAGAGTGTTATGGATAGGACATTGAGGCCAGAGGACGTGGCAATCGGCAAGTCCTACGATTTCTAAGAGGTCCCGAGCCCCATCAGTTTCGGGCAGTACAAGACCAACTTGCGCTGCCGTCTATCACTTGTTTCTTTGTCGTAACCAGAGACGTTTCCAGGTCCGGTTGTTCACACGCCCAGTGCTGCCATAGCGGATAATGGCTGTACGCAGAACTTGTATCGCTTTCTTTCGGTTAAAACCCGTGTCCCCCTAAGTTGCAAACCAAAGGTTTCCCTCATCAGGTAGGCTAATCAGGTAGGCTAATCAGGTAGGCTAATCGTCAGGACGCTGGCCTTGAAGCATTTATTATCCAGAGCCGACTTTTCTTGCCAGCGTCGCTTTGCTTGAAAGCCAACGTGACCTGTCGCGTCCGTTGTTGTCAAGCTCCCATCTCGAGCAACACAGTTTTGCTGCTCTGCCGCTGTAACACTGAGGTCCGCTCATCAGATTGACAAAAGGCCCTACGTTAGAGCACGTCGAGGCTCCTCTACTCAAGGAAGAACAGTTCCAACGGCAATGGGGTGATGCGAACACTTTTTCCATGGACCCATCGCAGGCGAGCGTGATGACGTGGGCGGGCCTCCGCGGCGCCGTTGCTCTGACGTTGGCCCTTACCATTGACGTAAGCACTCAACAAGTGTTGTTGTGCGTTGAACTGTTCTAGAATACACCAAGGTAACTCACCAAGATGAATGCACTGGCGCAGAAGGGACATCCCAAGGCCTTTCGTGTCGCAGCAGACCATCTTTGTGGAAAAGGAGGGCCAGAAGTGGAACGTAAGAGTCTCTGGTTGGCTTGCATCGAGTATGTGCACGAATGTTCGTTGATATTGGTTTCCTTCAAAGTGCAACTGAACAACAGGACGATCGATTGTTATGCTCCTTGTGGATTGCCTGTGTTAATTGCTGCTTCACCGTTGTTGGCAGAGTAGCACGCTTCTGCTCAGCTTGAATATTTCTTCTTCGTGCTTTTTCAGAGGAACTACGATGTTGTCATCGACGCGAATGGCAAACCCCATGGAGTCACGCCCAAGAACCAGGCCAGGGTTAGTACCTCACTAAATCAACCTTTGAATCTGAGTGTTCAGCTTTTCAGCCATATCATTGTTTGCAGCAGTTGTCGTGTCAGAAAGCATGGTTTGTACGTGATGAAACTTCGGATGCATTTACAAAGACGTGAATTGAGATCCTTGCCTGCGCTTTACAAAAGAAGGGTCGTTTCCGTCGTGTACCGGATTCAAATTGTGACCAAGGAATCCGATGCGATTCTCCTGCATTCCCCAGCTCCACCTACGAGCTCCTACTCGCTCATTGGTACTAGCTTTGACTGGTTGACACCAATCTTACGGCCATCGACACTGATCGCACAGCGGTGGTTGACTGGAGACTTCATATTCGCAGGTTCTGTTCTTCACCGGGGGCGTTGTGTTCCTCACGCTGGTGATCAACGGCAGCACGACGAAGAAGCTGCTTTCACTGCTCCGAATGGATAAGATGACGGAATCGAAGGTAACTTTGTTCACCGTTCTTCATTCTGGTTCAAGACAAGCAACATCGTATGTCCCCGAAGTGGCGGTTGCGCCAAGCTGACGGGATATAGGGTAAAACCGCACCTTCTGTCCCTCTGAAGCGCTACAAGCTGACTGATTCGGAGGTGACAACAGGGGTTGGTTTCTCAGAAGCGGACGAATGATGCTTGACAGGGTCAGGAATGACACTCTTAATCTATTCTTGATTGAAGATGGGATGGTTGATGTTTAAGCTGCCACCGGTTTATCAGCCCCTTATTTGAAAGCGATACCTTTTGTTCTCATGCAAGCTTCGGATCTCACATGCTGCGTACCTAATCGGCGAGTTGCGCTTTGTTTGCTGTCGAGACAAGGAGTGGAATGGGTTAGCAACCTAGAGCGTGGTTTCGAGCAAACAGTGCGGCAATAGCTCCTGTCAGTAGCTCAGGGCTGATCACTTCGTTGACCTCAGGGCCTTCATTGTTGCCTTTATTGTCCATCTAAGGACGTTTCGTGGATATATCTGCCTTTATTTTGGCATTTGAGAACGTCGTGTAACCACACTTTGTCATATTTTACAGTTGCGCATCTTGGAGTACGCCAAGCGCGAGATGCACGACCGCGCGGTGCAGTCGTACGTGGAGGTCGGGGAGGACGACGAGGAGCTGGGGCCCGCGCACTGGCCGTCCGTGCAAAAGCTTGTCACGTACCTTCGGTGAGAATTTGTAGCGCACCGCTCATTTTCCTTCGTTTCAGGGCGTGCAATGAAAAACAGAGTGGTCGTTCGTGCAACTCAGCGTGGGGAAAGATATAGCCGGGAAGATTTGGCAGTCAAAAGGGGAATCGGACGTAAGGCCGCACTTTCATTCGGACGCGCTGAGAGCTGGGGCCCGCGCACTGGCCGTCCGTGCAAAAGCTCGTCACCTATCTACGATGAGCATCTTGGGCGCACCGCTCAGAGTTCCTACTTTTAAGGGGTGCAGTGAAACACAGATAGTGGTTGATTCCGCGTATTGTGGAGGCTCGAGAGCCGGGAAGAATTGGATTAGGGGCTGGACTGTGCATTAGGAGGGGTTACGATTCCGAAGGGTATTGCGGCATATGCATGGTGGGTGGTCCCAATGTTCCGTGGCGACTCGAGAAGCGGGAAGCGGTGGCACTAATGAACGGAAAATATGCATTTTGGAACGGCTGCTCGAACTCGGGCCGATATGCTGGGTCTGACAAGAAGCCCTCCAGAACCGTTGTGCGATTTACTCAAGACCCCGCGTTCCTGTGAGAATTTGCTCTACAAGAACGTTCGTCCTTGCCGGTGGGGCACCCAACAAAGGCTTGGCTTGCCCTTTTACTCCAACTTCGTTTGTGTCGTTTGACTACCCATAGAAACAATCTTTGCTCAGGTTGGCCGTGTGGGAGCAGTAGGTATTAGACCGCTGATTGCTGACTCTGACATTACGCGTCCTTTTTGCAGAAAGGAAGAGTTCCCTGAGGTTGCGAACCCGTTCGGCGGCGTTCTGACTGACCAAACGGACGAGATGCGCAGGATGAGGATGCGGGATGCGCGGGTCCGCTTCTTGCGAGGTGACGTCATAAGCGCAAACTCTGCTTGATTGTTCCTGACGAGAAGGCCTTTCCGAGTAGCTCGCTGGTATGCAATGTCGGAGTGTTGCAGTTACCAACAGCTGATCAAGGAAGCCAGACACTGTATAGCTGTGAATTTGTCTTGATTGTGCGTTGCATTTTTTTGGCAACTAGGAAAGGTGCACACGCTCGTTCAGGACTTGGAAGGATTGGTCTCGAAGTCCTGAGCATAAGCTGCTTTGACAAGATTGTAGTAATACGGATTGTTCTCCTTTCCTCCAGATCGATAGCGAATCCAGATCCCTTTTTGAAACTAGAATTGAGTGGAGTTTTCCAAGCCTACGTCCCTGCTTTCAAACCCTGCATGTGTTCAAGCCGCGTACTGGGACCTGCTCGACAAGGACCGCCTCTCTCATTACGAAAACCCTTGTTAAACATGTTTAACATACATGGTTCTGATTTCAAACCCTTATGTCAACCACGCAGGCTTCCAAAGCTGCGTACGACGACCTGCTCGACCAGAAGCGCCTCCCTCAGTACGAAATCGTTCTTAGTCAGAATTCACGTACATGGTTCTGAATGCAAACCCTTAGTTTAACCGTGCAGGCGTCCAAGCCGCATATTGCGACCTCCTCTTCCGATACGAAAGGTTCCTTAACCGGGAACGAGACATGGTTTGAATCAAAACCCGTATCTTAACCGTGCAGGCGTGCAAGCCGCGTACTGGGACCTTCTCGACCAGGACCGCCTGTCCCATTGCGAAACCCTCTTTAACCTGATTAGATTACCTGGTTTGAGTTCAAACCCTTATTCTAACCGTGCAGGCGTGCAAGCCGCGTACTGGGACCTTCTCGACCAGGACCGCCTCTCCCAATACGAAGCGATCCTGTTAATCCAGTCCGTCGACCGCGGTCTCGACGACGAAACGGAGCTCGGCGATTGGGACGAGCTCAAACCCTACATGAAACTGCCCACGTGGCTCAAAATGATCCAGCGAGGGTTGAACCAGTGCTCGCCGAACACTCTGGTGAATAGCTTAGTGGTGGGCTCTTTGGAGCGGGGATGCTCGATGGCGGCTGGTTATCTGAGGGCGCATCACCAGGCTAGGTAAGCGGGTTCCCATGAGTTTTTTCGTCGAAACTTGGTTTGCTGTATTTACAGCGCAGCATGTTTTGGCTAGCCAATTATCCAAGGGGTTTCAACCGAATGGGATGCTCGATGGCGGCTGATTGTTTAAGGACGCACCATCAGGCCAGGTTAGCGGGTTGTATGTTTTCTCGTTAGAACTCGGCTTATTCTTGGAAAAGCCCATCGAAAATTCGTTAAGTTCTCGTCAAAGCTAATATTTGAGCGAACAAAGACCTGGTTTGGGGATGCTCAGTGGCGGCCGGATGCCTGAGGGCGCACCATCAGGCCAGGTATGTAAGCACACAGCTGTTTGGTGGTCAACTGAAATGAGTTATCCTCAACTGACCAGCTCGGGTACCTTATCCTCGCTCCCAAGGTGTTGCACGGTCAGTCTGCGTGCGAACTTTGCGGGTATTGACGATAGACTCAGCTTCCCGCCTTTGTTGGAAGTATCGAACTTTTCGTCGAAACGAACATCTTGGGTGCGAGTTAAGAGGCCCGAGCCGCCTCTCTGGTCAGGAGATTGGGCTTCCGCCTATATTTGATTGTCGAGTTGTCTTTGTTGTAGGATGGTTTAGTTGACCCGGACATTGATGGCGCCGTTGAGCGAGTTCGTAGTCGATCACGACCACGGCAAACGGAGTGATCCGTCAAACGGAACGCGCGAGCGTTCGGCATATCTGATTCTTCATGCGTCCTGTTCAAGTGAATCTCAAATCTGCTTGCCAGCCGCGTAAACCGCAAGGCAATGACGACCTGGCCGACGAAAGGGCGAAGGTGTGAAACGGCTACTCAAAACAGATTATTTCTACAAACTGGTTCAGCTAAGCTGAAAATCTGATTCCCATGCAGATTGCAGCTGCGCGACTTTTTGGGCAACAACGAATTGGCCGATGAGGTCATCCGTGAGAGCCTTAAGGACGAGGCGCAGGCGCGCGCGTTCCTGGATGACGTCGGCATGTCGTTCCCGCAGGTGCTGACGTCAGTCAAGACGCAGCAGGTGGCATTCCACGTGCTTCGTGAGGTACGGCCACCCGTCTCCACCGTCGATCTCTTCAAAGCCGTTCAAAGAAAGCATGAGCAAATTGCTATCAAGAAGGTCTGGTGAATTGCTCTGACATCTCTATTGAGTTTCTTAGCTGCAGAGACTCTTGACCTGGAAGAGACTTTACTACGCGATCAGACAGACGGCTTTCGTGTCACGCTAGATCGTCTTTGTTTAAACGGGGCTGAGTTGGAGAGTACCTGTATAAGAAGTCGCACAATCACCTCAAAATCCACTAGGCTCGCTGAGGTTTTTGTGCAGCCAAGGCAATTGCGGCGTCAGGAGGAGAATAGCTGATTTGCGTTGTGTCGTGATTCTCAGACAAGTTCGCGTTTCAGAAGCGCTTGCCTTCTTCTCCATTGCACTGAGGAACTTACGCCGCTTCGAAGTTTTAAGTATATGTCTGCCCCTTTGCTTGTTTCTGCTTACCGCGAACTTTTAGGACTCGAAAACCAAAATTCGTAGCTTTTGCTTTACGTTCAATCTGCTGCTTTTGCATCAGACTACAATACTTGAGATGTTCGACGCTATGATCCATTTTCCCTGCAGTATACCAAAAGAGCTTGACGAGGCTCGCATTAATGTTGGTTGTGGAATTCTTTATCTAAAAACGCTGCGGAGCAGAAGGACTTCGAAGTTCTCTGCCAAATGATCTTCTACCCAGTTGGTGCGATGGAGAATCCAGATATTTGAAGCTCATCACTCTCTTGCATTTCAGCAATTCTTTATCTAGGGGCTCGCCCCCATGGCTGCACTGGAAGATGAGAAAACATTCACCACGCGCAGTTCGTCCAGGAACTAGACGAGCCTCATCGACGTGCGCAACATCGTGTATCTCTCCGACGTGGTATAAAGTAGTCTCGGACTGTTTTTCCGAATGAGGTTTTCACCCTCCTCGTTTGAACGAAGAGAGTACAAAAGCTTGAGTCACACGAATCTTGACCACTCGCAGTTGACCACGTACGTCGAGGAACTAGACGAGGCGGGCCTCATCGACACGCGCGAGATCGTCCACCTACATGACGTGGTTCAAAAAGACCTCAAGAAGCTGCGGCGGGCGCCTCTTCTGATTCGGCCGCAGCATGCAATGGGCATCCTGCGAAGCACTCCCCTTGGAAAGCACGTCCCCGAACACTTTGAACAGATCGTGCGGCGAGACGCGAGAGAGCGGACGTATCTTAGAAATGCGGTGCTGTATAAGGAAGGGTCGGTGGGGCAGGAAGTGTACATAGTCGGAACCGGGTTAGCGAAGGTGAGGGGACCCGTGGGGGTTACCAGCTTGTATCTACAGCTGATTTTTTGAGCAATAACGGTGCGGTTACTGAGTTTGTGGCGGGGTGATTGAAGTGAGATTAGCCTTGTAGCAGGCCACCCACTTGCGCGTGAATCGTCAGAGTCCCATCGCCTTCTTTGCTGCCATCTGCAGAAGCTGCAGAGAGGAGTGATCGCGTCACGTCAACCGGCTAGACGGATTAAATTGCCGTTTCCTAAGTGGTACAAGAAGCTCTGGCGACACAGGATTCTAGCTTTCTGACGTTTCTGACGGTTTCGAGTGGAACAGGTGAACACAAGCCCTCTTATTTGTATGCAGGTCATTACCGTTGATACTGCCGACGGGGAGCGCACGGTGTCTCATTTCATTCTGGGGTCCGGCTCGATCCTGGGGCTCTACGAGGCGCTTGCGGGAAACCGGGCGAAACTTTCGAGCGCAGTCGCGGACTCTGTCTCGCTGTGCTACGTTCTAGATGTGAGTTCTCGTTCTGACGTGCTTGCATTGCTCTGCGCTCAGAATGGATCGAGCGGTTCGGTCCAGTCTCAACAAGCAAATGGAGCTCGTCTTAGAGCCTCGGAACAAAAGCTGCTTCAAACGGAGCTTTGCACCTTGCACGTACGTTCGACAGACTTGTTGCGTCCACGGAATCAGAGTATATCCAAAAAACAGTCGTGTTTCTAAAACTCAGCTGCTCTTATGGTGCTTAAGCCGAAGGTTTCTGGTCTGGCCTGGCAATATTCATGTACAAAATTTCTCTGGTCTTGGTACCCGACCAACTTTGCAAAGATTTGGATGTTGCGCTGTATAATTCATCCGTACGGTTTCAGGATTTCCAAATCGTTTCCAAGTGCTCCGCTATTGCCCCACACTCAGAATCTCTATGACAAGCCGTGCTCCTCTCGTCTCCGCAGAGGAACCGATTGATCGACATTGTGAAGTCCGACGTCCGTCTCGCGGAGTACCTTTGGAAGGTGAGGACTCACAAGCGAACCTTGGCTGCGTTCCATCATCGTACTACCAAGAAGGGTTCCAACGACGAATTGTGTGCAGAAGGTTTTGTGACGCTGTACAACAGAGTCAGTGCAGTCTGTGGGTGGCACCTAAGTATATGGGCTTCTCTTCTTAAGACTTTCTATCGAGACAGATACAACGAAATCAGGGCAGCGTTTGTGCGGTACTCTCTTACACAAGTTTCGTCCTGTTGGTAGAAGTTGTCTTGGACAGAGATTACAGACTCTCGATCACTGCAGCGTTAGGATGGCATCCGTCATATCAGGACTTTCCCACTGAAAAACTTTCTAAGGTCGACGGAAATCAAGGCAAGATTGAGGAAGCAGGGTAGAGAGACGAAGGGAAATGAGTTACGAAAAAGCCGAAAACGTTTCGTTTTGCAGGAGAGCGCGGTCATCTTGAGCCGACTGGTCCTGAAGCGTACAGTCGAGCACCTGACCCTCCAAAAGATCCGCCTGATCATCATGGAGAACAGCCGCCTCCAGGTGAGCTGACGTCGGCATAGGCGTAAGGTGACGTGTTGCGGTGCACGGGCCGCGAGTGGCTGCAAATATGAAGTTGTCATCTTGTCTGAGAGAACAGCCGGGTGCGGTGATGAGCGGTTATGATGGTCAATAATGCGGGCCTATACAGACGTGAGAGGCAAGCGCTTAAAAGATCTTTTGAGAAGGAAAACCTACACTACTCAGCGACCTGCTATCTCGCCTTCGAGTGCTGAAGATGAGATTCAGCGACCCACCTTAGCTAAATCCCTGTGTCTGCCGTCTCACTGGGATACTATTCTGGTTGAGAAAGTAAGTGGTCAAATAATGTTGCAGAGCAGCTTAAAATGGTCGAAGCAACTCTGCATTCTCCATCGCAAAAAGTATAGAATTTGCAAGCGTAGATTTTGCTAGCTCTGAACAGCGGCCCGGCTCTCGTGCAGCACTTTGACGAGGGAGATGCCGTCAACATCCGGTACGGGGAGGTGCTGATTCTGCTCGAAGGCAGTCTCAAGAATACGAAGGGGTTCACTCTGGTAGCACCAGTCGGCCTCGCTCCGGACGTGTCCGCTCTTTTCGCAGGTAAAGCGTCCGCTCTAGTTCTCGCGCCTCGCTTTTGTGCGGTCCCGTGCTTGATAACGCTGTTTCGGACGCTAAAAAGGTTCGAGCGCTGAGTTTCGCTGGGCACAAACAGAAGGGCAACTCCTTGGATGCTAAACTAGAGCCGTTAACTTCTCTGTCTCAAACCAACAAGGCTCGCGGGTCTTCGAACGTGGTTCCGCTTGGCTGTGCATCTTGGCCAAGGTCGATCGAGAACAGAGTCTTCTCAAAAGCTCCCTCGATGCATCTCTGTTCTGCGCTCGAACCTTACCTCGGATTTGATGGATTTGTTCTCACGATCTTCACACTCTTGGACTTGCAATCATCCCACCACCCTTGATCTTGGCAGGTCCTCTGGACACCGTCCAGCTCAAGTCCGAGCTGCGCTACACCGCCGAGACCAGCTCGCGCGTCCTCTTCATTCCCCTTGGTACTCACATCCACCACGCCCCGGCCACAATCCCCGAAGACCACCCAAAACCACTCACGCGCCGCGCGCTCAGCGAGAACGAAGCCACCATTACCGCGAGCAAGGAAATGGCCGCAAAACTCAAGGAGGCGCTGCTACTCGAACAGCCGGAAGCAGCGCGCCGCAGCATGGTGGACTTGCGGAAGCCCCCCGGGGGGCCGACGATGTCGCGGAAGCCCTCGGGAAAACGGGTCGGGGACATGAACCGGTCACCGCTCGGGCCGTCGCGGAGGGCGAGCTTGGAGGAGGGGGGATTGCTCCGGTCTCTTCCCCGGCCGCCGAGCCGCGCGCATTTGCGGCCGCTCGCGGGGCTCGGCGTGCAGATGTCGTTGAGTCGGGAGCCGTCGTTTACGCAGGGGATGAGTCGCGGCAACTCATCCGGGCACCGGAGCGGGTTTCTGGACGGGGGGAGTGCTACTCCCGAGGAGCTCCACGTGGCCCCCGTGGAAGAAGGGGACGATTTGGAGGCGATCATTGTTGATAGTGGGGAGGATCTCTTCTCGGAGAAGAGGCGTTGACGCACGCGCGAGAAGCGCAGTGCGATGAAAAAATGTTGTGGTGTGTGGTCGGCGGAGCATTGCGAATCCGAAAGGTGATATACAAGAGCATGCCTATTAAGTAGAGCGAGTGACTGTTATATTTTTTTTTGAAAAAGTCAAAAGTAAAAAAAGTTGCATAGTACGGGATCTGTGCAGGTTCCTTCAGATATGCATCTTAGGTACGTTACGCTGAACATTCGACATTTCGTGCGTCACCAAAACAGTGTTAATTTTAAAAAGGTCCTCCGATTAACAAAATAACGGGCTCGTTTAAACGTCTAGCAAGTAATTCAGAGCGCGACCGAGTCCGATCAATCTCTTCCTGGGCCGCTGTCAAAATGAAAACGCAATGGTACACCAAGACGATAGGCCCGAGCTATAGTGCATTTCGACGATCCATGCATAATTCTTATCAATGTATTGGAATTTGAAAGCCAGATCCACATGGGGCCAAGCAGTTGTCCGATCACATGGCAACACCAGGCTAGCATCATTGTGGTGTGGATCATGTGCCACGCATGTGGATCAAGTACACGGTGTTGATTCATCACGCGGTGTGCGCCCTAGGTCCATATGTCGGACGGTCCGGCTAGTGCACGCGATCGCATACACATGGCCGGCTGGCCGGCCTCACAACGGACATGCACTATCTAGGTCATGAAGGTCACGGTAAACTGTTTGTCTTGCCGTGTACGGAATCGGATCGCGCCTGCATTGATCGTTTCTCGTTCGCAAGCATGTACGCATGGCTATAAGGCCGCCACGTGACCCTTCCGATAGCTTGACAGGATTTCAAGGCGCCGGGAGTTATCATTGCAGATTATGCAGCGCTAGCATGCCGGACTCGGGGTTTGTGCCATACTAACAAAGAATTACCTCTTCCACCAGGCATCAGACAAGAGTTATGCGCTATTGCGCGAGCCGCTCGCGGTGTGGGCGCCAGCTATCGTAGAAGCGTCAAAAAACTTGAGTAAAGCGGCCATATTTCCGGGCCGACATGCGACCCACGATACCATCGCAGGGAGCAATTTGAGCAATGATGCAGCCTACCGAACCCGAAAGCCGAAAGAAAGTTCCAAAATTTGAGCAGACCTCTGATATTGAGGGTACGCCGTAGGGACACGAAGTACCAAATTGAGCTATGGGGTCCTCTCCCTATCTCCGGATGAGAGGGACAACTGAAGGCTCGTCACATGTGGCGTCTGCCTTATTATTCTCAGACCGTTGAGAATCTACCTGTAAAAGTCACGGATGTGTAAACTTGAACCGTTTATGCTGATTCCTGGACATCAATGCAGACCCACGGAAATGCATCCTGGCAAGGCCCCCGACATGGACCGGCAGCTGCACTAGGAGCCTAGTCGAAGCTCGCCTCTGTGAATCTTCTCCAACAACTCCTTAGATTCTGGACGCCGGAGCAACCCCTTGACGTTCGCTTGCCCGGTTCCTAGGCAGATGGGACACAACAGCTTGCCGCGCCCTGAAGAATACACACAGGACAGCGTTCAACAAATCATGCAACATCGGATAAAATACCCATGTTCTTCCTTCTTCCTGGTAAGGCGACAACTTCGGCGATTGCATCTGAAGCTCTGGTCTATAATCAAACATTGCTTTCCAAGGTCAAACATTCATCTGCTGATCAATCGCAGGCAGCTTTGCAAAGGCAGCAACCATGTGCGTCGACTGCAGTACTCGGCGCTGTGCGAGATGAACAAAGCATTGCGATGTCTAGCCACTCGAGGTCTCTGGAAGCTGTGACGTTACGAATCGACGAAAAAGTGGTCAAACACAACTATCTGCACGCCGAAGCTCAATGTAAATGCCCCTTTAAGCGTGCGTCGAGTCCGAGCTGCCCCAAAGCCCACCAGCGCAACCGCAACTGCTGATGTGCATAGCCTCCAGCTTTTTTGCTGTCAGTTCGCAGTTAGACGCAAGCCAAAGCGGAATCAGCAGTTCTTCCGACCACGCTGTCCTGCTCTTTTGATCTGACAGAAGCCTTGCGAATGGTCTATGCAGACAGTGAACAGACAATGGAGGAGTTACCGAACGGTCCAGGCCTTGGAACACGAGGTCTTTAAGGTCCTTAGGAGGGGTAGCAAGTGCGCTTGCAATGACAAACGGACGGCTTGCATTGTTGGAATTCAAGACGGCCAGTGCCGTCCTCAAGATTCGTCAAGAGAGCGACGCCGGTGACGCCGTCCGTCACACCCCTACGCCCAATATAAGTTAGGAGCCTCACCATAGCAGTTGGGACACTCGGCAAACTCGTATTGGTCCTTTGCCCGCTTCCGGTTCAGCGCCTTCCACTTGCCCGTCCCCCCGCACATGTCGCAAACCACAAACCCGGACCCATTGCAATTCCTGCAACCCGGCACAGCCCCCTCGACGGTTGGGCTGTCGACCTCGGCTGTGGCGGCGTCTCCGGACGCCAGAACCGCTCCCGCTGCCGCGCAGCTGACGCACAGCATGAAGTGGCGGCGAGAGGGGGGCCTGGGCCTATGCTCGCCATCCTGCAACAAGAGTAAAGTCTCGTTGTATTTTTCTTCTACCCCTTTGTCCTCGTCCTCAGGTTCTCTGTTGGTTGTCTCCGGTTGTCCTTTTCCCTTGTATTTGTAAGAAAGACCATACAAAGGAGTGTGTCCTCGTCAGACCTCTTGGGGTGTAGCTAATCTCTCAAGCACCACTAGGCTGATGGCAGAAGCGAACCTAGTGGGTGGCTCCAGATACACCCAAACGTGAATAATGAGAAAGCCCAGAGCCATCAACAATTGTGGCCCAGTGGTAGTGACGACTCCAAAAGGACAGCTGTGCGCTGCCTATGAAAGCACTGTCATCGTTGCAAGGGCCAGCAAACTGGTAAGCAGCTTGCAAGCGCCCTTAATCAAGGAAACTAAAGAACAACTTGCACTGCGCCTCTGCATAACGACTTCTCGCAAATCGCCTCACCTCTGCGATACTGGGAGTCTGCTCCAAAGCCTCCTCCCCTTGCCCCCTTGCCGGCTTCTGGTTTCGCTCTGGCTGGAGACTGCTGGTTATGTGCTTGGACTCCTTTTTTAGGCTGCCACTACCCAAGACCTGCAGGGTGAAAGGCTCCTACAATGAAGCATCTATTGCACACAAATCCAGGCAGCATGCCCGGATGCGGCCATGTAGAGGTCTGCACTGAATTCTGGGCACTCTGATATCTATTCTCCAAAAACCACCATCTGGACCACTTGAGAGTTTTTTTGAGAGGCAAGTGAGCTGCATGCTGACAATACTCGTGGCGATAAGATGTGATGGGCCCACAAGCTCCAAAGCCTTTGCATAATAATTTTACAAGAAGACCGAAATCAGCCGTGAACTTGCATCCAACACAGACAGCTTGTTTCTGCTGTGGCAGAATGGAACTTGCAAAATCATTGCAGCCTCAGAGTCTGACCACAATTTATGGAGAACATGTGACACAAGATTGTATCCCGAGTTGATTGCAATGACATACCACCTTGCACTTCTTTGAACTTCGTGCCCAAGCATGGTGAACTCTAGACCGTTGTGAGATTGCCAATCTGGTGGGATATATAATCACGTTTTTCCGTAGTTCTCAAGCAAGCAGGATTTGCTGGATCAGAATCGCTCTTACCCCCGCAAGATTTGCCAATTAATGCTGAACAGCAAACAGTCAATTGCAGACGCCCGTTACTAGAGCGCCAAAGGTAAATGCTAACAGCGTGCTTGGAGAAACCCTTCAGAATCGTAGGGAATTACAGGGCAAACAGCAATTTGAAGAGCCCACAAAACTTCGCCAGCGTCGTCAATAACATAATGCTGCGAAACGCCTGTTGCAAGAAAGCCACACACATCAGATACCATTGCACTCCCACTATCTTCCTGTTACTGAGAAAAGACAGCTTCACAAAACACATTCTATGTCCTGACACCGTCCTGACGCCCATGACAAAGTCATGTACGTCAGAGTTAAAATAAAACAGGGGGTGGTATAAACCCTACCTGTCCATCAACTGGCAGACCTGCTCTCCTATGACTCGACAGAGGTTTTGCCGATTCCTGCAGGGTGACAGATTTTGACTGGAAGATGGAAGAGCTTGCGATGGAGGTAGTGGCCCCATTCGCTAACGCAACGGTTGCCATTGCACCACTAGTTGGAAAAGGCAATTGATAACAGGTGCTCAGAACAGGTTCACAAAAATTAAAATCTAGAAACGACAGGGAAAGCCTCGGGAAGAAAACTTGCCAGGCCGCACTCACTGCGCTCAGCCAGACGCTCTGCTTTTTGGATAGAGCAGTTCAAAAGCGCAGCGAAGAGTGAACTTTAAAGCACAATGCCGTCCTGCGCAAGACTGTGCAAGCGGTCTCGAGTCTCGACTCTTTGCTCAATGATGACCACTGCGGTACTTGAGGATTTCAAAGGACCCGGGGGACGGCTGGGGTTAGTATTAGGGGGTTAGGGTGGAGGCGGGTATGGTGCGCATCAATCTGCGGGTTAGGTTATTCAGCTAGGGTGCCCGGGGCTTCTGTATCTGAGATA
>DF236979.1:33721-92642 GCA_000708835.1 Klebsormidium nitens | reverse complement strand
CCGAGGACCATTCTAGAAATATTTAAACTTTCCGAATTTCCGCTTTCCGAATGCGAAATCCGAATTTCTGACTTCCCGAATGCAAATAATTATTTATTTATTCGGAATCATTACCTTGGACTACGTATTTGGAACGTGGAAGCCATCTTTGAAAGTTGCTGGGCCCTTGATGCTTTCGACGTGGCAACCCGAGCGCGCTCGGATTTCCACTTCCCGGGCCATCACAAAAGGATGTACCATGCAGATTCAAAGCGATTTGCAGAGGCATCCGCGCCGTCCATATCAGATGCTCAGATTATCTGGACGGCTGACTGTGAATCTTGAAAGTGGTGGTTGAATAGAATCAGAATTGGGGTCTTGATTTTGACCTAGGTATTACCTCCCTGTGCGGAGTTTTTGTAAACGTCCGGGCGGACCCCGGGGCAACGACTGCACTGCACTGCCGGCCGGCGCCGGACACGGTACCTACCAATCCAGTGTACTGTACCGCAAGTCTCTTAGGTGATACGGTGACCCTATTGTACCGTAGTAGGTACACATTACATACGGTACCACCGAGGTTGCATACCGGCGGTTCCTACAGACTCAGGTAGGAAGTGCAGCGACTACGTTCGGTACTATTAGTACCGGTACTACAAGTACCGTGCATCAAGTATCGTACTGCTCCTGCTGGGCTGATGTCATCTTAGATACGGTATTGCCTGCGGCGGCAGCGCGGCCATTTCAAGCTTTGAGTTTGGCAATCTCAGCATTGGCAATTGCATCAGCTTGTGTCTCCTGCAGGCATAATTCCAAGGGGCCGCTTTTCATCAGTTATTGCTCTGGGAAGCCGTCTATTTACTCTCAGCGTTATCCTTCTTTCGGTCCGAAGCTGCTTCCTCAGGTTTGATAGGAGCGGAATAGATCCATAAGAACGTATCACGAGGCGGACTCACGAAGGCTTGTCCTGCTTCGTTCTTTGTGGCATCAGTTCTTCCCTGAGCCAAATTGTTTCCTCCCCGATCAATTGCCGCATGTCAGGGCCTTTCTTGCTCTTTCCCGGCCTCCAATTCTCCCTTGCGGGAGATCAGTGCCTCTGGAGTGAAAGCTCCTTCTTGTCCTCAAAGCTCTGCAAGCGCCTTCATCCATGGCCGCCAGATCACAGGCAGTCGTCTCGGGGGGGTCGTGCTGCCGCACCGCTCCAGCAGGGCAGCTCGAGGCATTGCCTGCATCCGCTGTTCCTGAGGAAACCCTATACAGCAGTGTGAAACTCAGCAAGGGGGAGGAGTGTGTTGGAGGGGACTGCTCAAAGTGCACTTCGGTGGATTGCCGCTGCCAGAAGTGTCTGACCAGGCGCGTAGTGGGGATGACGCAGACTCAGGCAATGGTCCCTGCTGCCCCTTCGCCAAAAGGTGCACGCCACTTCTTGATTCTGATTTGTCAAGTGCAACGCTTTAGGGTTTTGCGAGGGTTTATCAGTCCAGGGCCATAGATCTTTAGAGCAGTGGCATTCTTTCCTGGATCTGTGGCTGCAGCTTCAGTTCTCTTTGGTTTGGCTCTTTACTTAGATCTGCCTGCAAGGTTTCTAAATCATCAGGTGATTGATCGGTGCAAATAGATTTCTTGTTTGGCAACAATTTCAAAGGGTGCGTCAGTTTGGATTAGATGCTGTTTGGAACAGACGAGAATCTGCTTGGATTCTTATGGATGCTCAAGCTCCTCCTTGCCCAGGTTCTTTTTACTGGTTTCAAAGTTCATTTTATCCACAAATTATCACAGATATCGCGAAGGTCGTCAAAGTTTCTCCTAGAGTTTAGCATCAAATTGTAGTTCCAAATCGAAGTTTCATCGCATGATGATAATATTCAATCACAGGCAATCTTGCCCCGCATCTGCGGTTAAAAGGGCAATGGTTACCAGGCCAGCTGTTTGGCCAAATCATCTGGCTCATAAGCAGTCTGCTTTTCACACATTCTGCATTACCTTCGCATCTTACGCCTGATTGGCAATGTTGAGCAACTTAGAGGGAGGCCCAAGCATTTGAACAGACCGGGTTCCGGTCAACTGGAAGGGCTCATAGTATTCTTGCACCGTTGCTTTTCTTGGATGAAGCACCTCACATTATCAAAGACTGGAAAGGAGCTCCATGTGACAGAATCGATAGGTTCGCTGTCATGCAGTGATTTCAACGAGGGAGTAACTCTCACACACTGTCACTGCAGGCGTGCCAGTGGCTCGAGCCCCTGCGGTGCATCCACTGGACCCCCTCAGCCCCGCGGAGATTGCAGTGGCGATCGCAACTGTTCGATCAGCGGGGGCGACACCAGAGGTAATTCTCTAGCTCCAGGAAAATTTCTTGTGAGCATAAAGTTGGCGACCCCTTTTTACCTACGGTATCTGCCAAGGTGTGCTCTGCTTGGTCATTATGAAGTTGATCATGATACAGCTAGGAGGCTGGCGCTGGTCACGCCGGAGCTTGACTAAGCAGGAATCTGAGCAAGAAATTCTTGGAGAGAGCTGTCTGGTTTTGATCCAGACAAATCGAAGCGGTTTAATAACATTCTTTGGGGGCACTGCGAAAGTCAGCCGGCCTCTGAAATGATGTGCGTCTGGTATCAATGCTGCGCTCTTCCATAGCCTCCCAGTGTTGTTGTAGACCCTGGCAAAACCTTGCCGGGACTTTCAAACTGCAAGACTGACTGTAGCACCCCAGCAACTTGTTTCTTCTTTGACAAGACCGCATCAAACATCTCAAATATTGTAAAATGGCCAAGAGTTGCTCATGGAAAACTACTGGACAAGCACGTTCCTCAAAGCCATCTGTCAAGCAAGGGACGGCAAATCAAGAACTCGTCAAGACAAAGAGATTCAATGCAATGCTGACCTGGCTCTCCTTTCCCTTTCCAGCTGCGCGACTCGATGCGCTTCATCGAGATCTGCCTGAACGAGCCAGACAAAGACGTGGTTGCTTTAGCAGATGCGCTGATTCCCTTCCCGGGCCACCGCGTCACGCCCACCCCCCTCCCGCGAGTGGAGCTCGCAGGCAAAAGGAGCCCCCCCCGCCCAACGCAGCTGCCGGCCCGAGAGGCGAGGCTGACGGTCTATAACAAGGCAAACAACGAGACCACAATCTGGGTCGTCCAGTTGAAGGAAGTGCATGCGCGGCAGAGAGGGGGGCATCACCGGGGGACGGTCAAGAGCGTGGAAGTCATTCCCGATGTGCAGCCTGCTATGGTGAGGAACGAAATGTGGCACTGATATCCTAGCCATCAGGAGTGGGACTCCTTCGGGTTGATTTGTGTCAATTTTACAGAGTAGTTGGCGCTTTTAGTGGCAGGGGATTGCACTTGGTCTCCAGGGAGGCAGCTCTCGATGTCTTCCTCTGATCTCAATAGAAGCACGGCAACATTGTCACCAGGTAAAGCGGCATCATCCGAGGTTGACTAGGCAGCGCCAGCAGCACTGTAGTGGTACAGCATATTGCTGACCAGAGAGAGCGCTTGTTTTAAGCCCACTATTGTGTGTTTGGACCGGGGACTGTCTGTATGCTAATTTAAGTAACACACAGTTGGTCAGATTCCTCAATATGAGCTGCCTCAAAGTCTTGGCTGTATCTGCCACGATATCTCTGTCAGTGTCAGTCCCCTTGATCGGGTTTCTTGGCAACCCTTCCCTAGACCCCAGCGCCAGGGTTGTTTCAGTGCTTTGTATCGATGTTGAAAGCCGACCAAAGCATACTAATAACACCCTGGAATTTGCAACAGGACGCGGCGGAGTACGCGCAGTGCGAGTCGCTGGTCAAGGCTTACGAGCCTTTCATTGAGGCGATGAAAAAGCGCGGGGTGGACGACATGGAGCTGATCATGGTGGACCCGTGGTGCGTCGGGTGGTACTCGGAGCAGGAGGACCCTAGCCGCAGGCTTGCGGCGCCGTTGCTCTTCTGCAGGACCGAGAGCGACTGCCCCATGGAGAACGGGTGAGATGCTTGCTACTGTAGTCGATGGAAATCTGTGTCTGTTGGGTACTACAGGTTACCTGAGTATCGCCTCATGCGGTTTATGTATTGGGGCACTGCTGATAAGGTTTTCCAAAAGGAGTCCTTTGATGATCCGGGGGCTCTGGTTTCTTCAGAGATGCCGCAACGACTGCGCATCTGAGAAGTCATGGCGTCTCAGCGAAGTTGGGATCAAGTAACGAACTTTAGATAACCTTTCTTTGGAATTCTCAACAGGATTGGATTTGCAGACCCCGAACATTAGACTCTGGCTGTCGGATTCCATTTCTTCTATCATTCAATTTTAGTGACACCTTCCGAAAGCTTGCTCTGCGCTTGCCAGGTGTGCTTGCGAAAGCTTGCTCTGCGCTTGCCAGGTGTGCTTGCAAATCTCTAATTTATGCCGAAGTATGTGCATCCAGCCCTTCTATCCCCTAAATTCGGAAACATATTCTTCGCAGATACGCTCGCCCGGTGGAGGGCATCTTCATCTTGGTCGACCTCCAGTTCATGAAGGTTATCAAGTTCGAGGACCGCGCCCTGGTGCCGCTACCCCCCTCAGACCCGCTGCGCAACTACACGGCCGGCGAGTCTCGCGGGTATGGCGGGACCGACAGGACGGATCTGAAGCCGCTTCTGGTGGTTCAGCCGGAGGGTCCCAGCTTCAAAGTGAACGGGTATGCGGTGGAATGGCAGAAGGTGAGGAACGAGGAGTCGCTGGGGCTAAAGTTCTTTTCGAACGTGTTCGTTTGTGGTGGAATGGGTAGTTGCTTTGCTTTGGAGCCGCTCGTTGTGGTTCGAGGGGCCTTTCTCAATCGAACGGATCCGACGTGCTAGACGCTGGAGAGCGGGTGGACCAAGGGTTTTGCGAAGGGTCAGAGGTTTGCATGGTTTCCTGACATCTTTGTGCAGCCCTCTTGGCTTGCAGGGGCCGCTTGTTTGAACTTCCTCTGTTCGATCCACTCTCAGGCAGACCTTGTCCACTTCGTTGCAACGCTGGTCTTTGTCGAATTGCCAAGAGTTGGTACTTGAAGCACGTCAAATCTCAGCTTTGACGTGCACAATCACATCATCAGCATCCGAATTCCCTTTCTGATTGCAACCCGTCACCTGCAGTGGAGCTTCCGCATTGGTTTCACGCCCAAGGAGGGCCTCGTCATTCACACGCTGGCATACGATGACGGCCCCCGCGGTCGGCGCGCCATCGCACACCGCATGAGCTTTGTCGAGATGGTCGTGCCGTATGGGGACCCTGCGGTAAGATTTATTCGGCATCCTCCCTTGCTAGAGCTTCTGAATCATAAAGTGCGCTTCTGAGCGGTCTTGTGACGTGGTCGGCTCGTCTGGAGGGCCCTGCGTAAGGACGTTACGGGAGTCCGCCCGTTTTGAAGGCGGCCACAAAATCGGGCAATGCGAATAAGCCCTCGTTCCTTGCTGGTCTGCATGAAGCGGTCCTGTGACGATGATGGCAGGGACCAACGCTGTGCGAATGATGTCAACGACGGGTCCGGCGCTGCATCTGAGTTTCGCAAGTTGCTTTGCAGACAGCTTTCCGAACACGGTGGAAAGCGGTTGGACTTAAGGCATACTTCAAGGAGTTCAGTAAAACGCACCATGACCTGGTTAAATAGGTTTCCGTCCTGTATCTTTGAGTGCCTTCCAGTCCTTCCCGCGCTGAGCCCGGTCGTTTTTCCCCCGCATCCAGGCCCCCCACTACCGCAAGAACGCGTTTGACGCGGGCGAGGACGGGCTGGGCAAGAACGCGCACAGCCTGAAGAAGGGCTGCGACTGCGTCGGCTTCATCAAGTATTTCGACGCGCACTTCACCAACTTCCTCGGCGGCGTGGAGACGATCGAAAACGCGGTGTGCATGCACGAGGAGGACCACGGCATGTTGTGGAAGCACCAGGTATGAGGTTGGAGGCTTCGCCTTTTTGCGTTTGTTTGGGGGGGACCGCCTTTTCTCCCCTTTTGCGTGAGAGAAGTTAAATGTCTTGTGGTCGGAGTCGCGAAGTTATTTTCCCCTTCTGCGTAAGTGAAGCTATCGTCTTTTGGCCCGAGTTGCGAAGTGAAAGGTCGAGAAAAGCACGTCTGCCAGTTTGTGCTCCCGCCCCTCTCTTGTTGAGCTCCCTACAAACAGCAGTCGCCAAAGGGAAGCTTTTCATTTCGGCTGATGAGTTGATTCGCGTGAATGTCGACAGTCGGAAAGTGTTCACTTTGAAGCGCTAAGCAGGGTGCTTGCGTCTCCATATCATTTCTGCCTTCAGAAATGGCGGAACCTTCGCTCTGCTCTCAACCTGCCACGTGTCCGTGCAGGATTGGCGCACCGCTGACACGGAGGTTCGCCGCAGCCGCCGCCTGGTGGTCTCGTTCGTGTGCACCATCGCCAACTACGAGTACGGCTTTTTCTGGCACTTCTACCAGGTCAGGACCCTGCTCTCGGCAGCACTCGCCGAACTGCTCTCGATTTCGAGTAGAACGTGGAGTGCCCAAAAAGGTGTTGAGATACCAGCAGAGAGCTGCTTTTCAAGTGCCGGCGTTGGTCTGTGTGTGGAAGGTGGTCTTTTGTTTCATGCCGCTTTTCAAGGTTCTTCAAACGGGTTACAGCGTTTGGGTCCCAACAGAAGAAGCTTTTCCTGCTACGTTACCCACTTTGTCACTCTTGGGTTTCTGTGGAATTCGCTAAGCTTCGCTTCTTTTGCATCTGCCAACCGAACAGATTCAGGGAGTCAATCAGTCCCTCATCTTAAAGGCCGGATCTGTTTCTATCATGTGTTGACACGAAGGTACCCATTGAAATCGATGATGATCCCAATTCGAGACTGGAAATGAATACAGCTCTTCTGCTCGGACTTGAACCCTAAGTTGACATGCAACTTTGCACACAGGACGGCCGCATCGAGGGCGAGGTCAAGCTGACCGGCATCCTCAGCCTGGGCTCTCTGCGCGACGGGGAGGTTCGCAAGCACGGCACCATCATTGCGCCCGGGCTGTACGCTCCCATTCATCAGGTGAGTTTTCTCTTGGAAGAAGATAAAAAAATGAAAGGTTCGGAACTTGGTTTGCCCCTGCTTTGGCGGGGTTGCTTCTAAGCTCCTCAGGGAAGACGTTGGGTCATTAAAAGGACCGTTCATCATCGTCAGGTCGAGTGGTCTGCAAAATAAAGGCGATGAGACCAATCTCAAATGTGAAGCTTCACCACGTGAAGCCTTGGCACATCTCTACGAAAGACACCCCTAATAATGTGGCGGAATCAAGTTTTCGCTGAAAGGTACGATGTGTTGGATTCGTCCAAGATGATGCGCGCCTAAGCGGTCTTGCGGTTTACAAGGAACCTGTAGAGGTGGACTCGTCTTTCAGGTGGTTCTCAACATAGCGTGCTTGACACTTCCTCTGAGGCTTCTTCTGACTCCTTTGAAAACCTCCGACGTCTTGTCCAATTGCAGCACTTTTTCGTGGCCCGTATGGACATGTCGGTGGACAGCCGCCCGGGGGAGGGCCACAACGAGGTGGTAGAACTGAACGTGCACACCGAAGACAAGGGGCCCAAGAACCCGCACGGTATGTACCCCTTTCATCTTTTAGCACATCTTGCGTGTGGAGCGCGTCAATGGTCAATAGGAAGTCAGCAAAGACGGAAGCGGCATCCTCTGTCTCGGAAGTGTCTCCTTTGAAGGGTTTCTTTGAGATTGCCCCGGGCAAGGCTGTCGATCTGCATTACTCTGTCACTGGAAGACGTGCTTTTGGTTCTGTACCGTGTCTCTGTCAAGCCTCGAATGGGAGTCGTCCCAGCTCTAATTCGTCGTTCGAGGACTGCAGGGTAGGGGTATGCGATTTGTTGCTTTTCCAGAAAGGAGAGTCTGTCGCCTTCTGACTGGCTGTGTCGCGTGGTGCAGCCAACGCGTTTTACACGGAGGAGACGGTCCTGGGGTCTGAGCTGCAGGCCCAGAGAGACTGCAGCCCCTCCACCGCCCGCCACTGGATCGTAAGTGCATGGGCCGCTTCCTTATCCACCTTCTCCTGCTTGACCGGCCCTAAAACGCTGCTTTACCTGCGGTTGGAGGTTGCTCTACCCGCTCTTAGGTCCTAA
Source organism: Klebsormidium nitens (assembly GCA_000708835.1). Lineage (NCBI taxonomy): Eukaryota > Viridiplantae > Streptophyta > Klebsormidiophyceae > Klebsormidiales > Klebsormidiaceae > Klebsormidium > Klebsormidium nitens. The sequence goes on along the minus strand of DF236979.1, from coordinate 84,579 downwards.
TCTGCCTTCCGTCAAAACTTGGTCTTCTTCAATGCCGTTGAACCCTGCTGTCTTGAGCCAGGGCACCTCCTCTGACGTTCTCCTCCTTGCTGCTCGTGTTGCAACCTGCATTTACCCTCTCTTGCGTCTACTCGTGTGCAACACTACTCGCTTTTAGTTGCTGAGTCTGGCAGTAGATGACTAAGCCGAGCACAATTGTGCGTGCCTAACCCACCTGCTTACCTCGCCGGCACGCAAAACGTGCATGGTGAAACGCACGGTTATCGAACCGGTTTACGAGCTGGTCCCCCGTGATGACAAACCCGAGTGGGTTTTTCTTTTTAGTTTTCTGTAACTTACCCATCCGGTTACCTTGCAGGTCCGCAACACGCGCACAGTGAACCGCACGGGTTATCCGACCGGTTACAAGCTGGTGCCCGGGAGCAACTGCCTCCCATTCTGCCACCCGGACGCCAAGTTCTTGCGGCGCGCCAAATTCCTGGAGCATAACCTATGGGTCACGCAGTATAAGCGGGGGGAGCTTTTCCCGGGGGGCGACTTCCCCAACCAGAACCCGCGCCTCGGGGAGGGCCTCCCGACCTGGACACAGCGTGACGCCAAGCTGTCGGATGCTGACGTCGTACTCTGGTGAGTTTACGAGATTGGTATGCCTTTTTGCCGAGATTCCTTGGCCTGTGGGTTTAGAAATAGATTTTTGTAATGTTTCTGGAACAAATCAAAGCGACTTTTCTTGGTTGGGTGATTGCGGGATATTGCACTGCGAAGAATCGCCTATTTGCACCTTTTGTGGGTGATAAGTGGGAGCAATGTGTTTTCCTAACGTTTCATCCGTTTGAGAGTGACGAGTAGAAGCGCTGGGGTTCACGAAAAGCCAGCTGTTGCTTGATAACGATCTGCTGGGTGGTGCCCTGATTGGTTCGTCGGCGAGAGCTTGTCCTCGATGATTAGCTGCTTCTGACGAGCATTGGATTGGTGACTGGGGTGCCGGCTACCGTAGTTCAACGTTTGTTGTAACTGTGGCGCTACTGCATATGACTGTGTCAGCGGACTTTTCGTAAGATCCCCCCAACGCTTAAAACGCTTGCGCCATTAAAGGTCCTCAAGGGCCATTTTCTTTTGTCTTCAGGTACGTGTTTGGCGTGACCCACGTGCCCCGCCCAGAGGACTGGCCCGTGATGCCGTGCGAGACCATTGGTTTCCATCTCATGGTGAGGACAGACTACTTGTGTCTCGCTCGTCCAGCTCGACTTTAGAGTTCCGTTGAAGAGGTTGCTGATTGAATGAAAGATGTCGAGGGGCCTTCACAGTTCGTTCGGGGCAGAAAGCTGGATATCAGGACGCACTGAATAAAGCACCTCCTTGCGAAGAAGCTCAAATATTTTGCCCACTTATGTTTCGGCTACGGGAATGCCGCAAGTGTGCTTGCGACAAGCATAGGAAAAGAGTTGTTTCTCGCAAAACCGTTCGGATATGCCTCTTGGGCAGTTTCGAACGCTCTGTTCGCTCTTGGTCGATGCCCATTTCTGCAAACAGCTCGAATGTGTGACCTCACTGTCGGCATTGATAGAGTTGAAACGTTGATCTTATGCGAGGCTTCTCTGACTGTGTCGTTGCTTGGATGTCTGCAGCCGCATGGGTTCTTTAATTGCTCTCCGGCGATCGACGTCCCCCCAGCTGCCGAGGAGAAGACGCAGATGGAGACAGGCAACGGCGCGGCAAACACGGAACTCCCGAGGGCTCTCATCTCCAAGCTGTAGAGTGTGTACCATTCATATGGAGGGCGTGGTTCGTGTGCGTCAAAGGCCGTTTCAGGTCATGCGGGTCTTTGAACGCATATGGCCGTCAAACTCTAAATAGAAGCCGCTATCCGGGGGGATGCATTACGCACGAAGGTCTTGATTCTGCAAAGGTGATTGCATGCTTGAATGTGGCGCCTTGATCAAAATAAGTGAATACGACGTGTTGACAATCTACAATAGCTATAGAGCGTCCTAAGAAAAACATTACTGATTGATATAGCCGTCAAAAAGTCGTAGCCATTTGCAATTGGATTGAATTGTTATATACAAACCTTTTTTCCAACTTTCGTGTGAGCTTCGTTCGAGAGGAGATTGAATACAGCGTTACTTGAACGTTATACACATGTGGGACTTACCAAACAAACATTTACTGCTACCAGATCAGTGATTCTGATTGTCAAGCAATGCCAACCTTTTGAAGTCCGATACGAAGTGTCAGGTTATCGTGTATTGCAAGGGACGGCATGCACCTATGTTGCATGTTCCTAAACTAAACGCATGTTTAGCTAAGCACATGCCATGTTTTCCTGTGTACGATTAGGTTGTGGCAATCCAGCTCATGCATGAGTGTATTGATATACACTACAAATGATGCATGGGCCACTCCTTGTGAAGGATACTGTCACTAACTCAGATGCGTACAATCTACACTTTCGAAACAGTCATTGATCACCGGATATTCATGCACGAGGCCGGGCCCCGCTGGACAGCGACGATTGCTAGCACACCTGGTGAGCATGTGCAACTGCAGTGCGCAGAAGATCGGAAGGCGCCCGCGGGTCAACACAACATGTCGAGTTAAGTTCTTCTCACATGCGAATGAGGCTTGCACAGGGGCGCAGCTAATTATGTCTGACTTAAATCCAATTGCATGCGGGGGCCTCTCTGGCTCGGCCGCCCCATGCAGCTCGAGCCAGCCGTGACGGTTTGCATGGTCCTCAAAGCTTTCGACGGACCAAGCCTTTGTTTGTTGGTCGGGTGTGACGCGTGAACAGGAAACTTCAACCGAAAACCACACTCGCGATCGACAAAGCCCCAAATCAATGTGCGGTCATGCCCGCCCACATCCAACACTACTCAGAAAGCCAGAAAGTGGGTCACTGCCCGTCAAAAGCATGGGACTGCGCTCTGGTCCAAGACTCACGGACCCGGGAAGGCAGGTTTTCCATATAAAATTGTCCAAGGCGGCCGCCGCAGCCTCCTCAAAGCGGCCGCGAGTCGGCAGTACGGCGCCGGCCCGCGCTGCCGTCGAGAGCGCGCGCTGATATGAGAATGCGGCGCGAGGCACGACCGGGCCAGTTCCTGTCGATGAGGCGTGAGTTGACATCCATTGTCCAAACACGGTCCCTGCCGTTGGATGCTCAGATGAAGGATGTTTGTCGCAACATGCTGACGTTTAAATTGACCAGACGACAAGCAGGAAGAGACGCGTGTCAAGCAGACCAAAACCCTCTAAACCCTCGGACTTCCCTCTGCTATTTAGAGGTTAGTAGCATCCACTTTTCCTTTGCCACTTCGGCTTCAAGGTAGATTCATCAACGGGCGCTCACCTTTTGCTGAACGTTTGGGAGCTGAGTAAGCTTTCTTTCATGTTAAGTTGGTAGAGAAGCTTGCTGCTGGTCGACCAGCAAGACCGGTCTTGCTTCAGGTCGATCCGTTAGCATCATTCATGTGAGATTCATGTACGGAAATTGAAAGCCAAATCACGGTTGTTCAACTGAGCTGGAAAACATCTTACAGCTCGTTTAGGCAAGGTTTGGAAGCAGGATTTCGGGAAGTTTTGTTCAAAAGTCTAGGGAAGTGAAACAAACATCTTTACCATCAGAACTTGAAAGGCACGTGATTGTGTTTGAGACTCGAGGACTGGATTCTGCTTCTGCACATCAACGGTTATTGTATTAGAGTCGAAACCGACCGCTCGTAGATCAAAATTGTAGAAACACGTCCATGAGAGAGCCTTGAACATGACCAGTGACCTGAATGCAGTGTAGCAGTGGCCTTTTCTGACTTTGCCGACTTCTAACAAGCGCATCTCCCTTTGTCTCTGGGTTGATCTCCTGTTGCAAGCTGCTGTGTGTTTAATTGGGACTCCACGTCAAAAAACCTAAGAGGTTGAAGTCTTGATTTATCTGTTTTTGTTCACCGTCAAAGCAGAACTCGAGAGCCGGCTTGAAAAAGCTTGTTCTTATGGGTCAAACCGAGAAGTCTTCCTAGTCCGGTGTCCCCATGTACCTATCTGTGCTTTGGGATGAAGTATTGACACTTAGTCGCAGGTGGATGGTTCCGCCTTGCACGTTTCGCTGCGTTTCTTGATAAGAAAGAATAAGTCTTAGTCCACTCAGATCCACGTAGATCTGACAGCCCGACCTCGTCCCTTCTCGCAGTCCAACCAGCCCACGTGGATCGCGCTCGATGCTCCTGACAGGATGGCACGTGTCCTCTTGTTAGTGGGCGGTCTCCTCGCCATCATGGCCGTTCAAGTGGCAGCCAAGTCTGCGATGAATCCGAACTTCACCTATAGTTTCTGGCGCGACGTGAAGAATCCCAACCAGTAAGCCGTCCGTTACCCAGCTCTTGGTGATCCTCTCTGCTATCCTTGTGCATTTGTTCTAGATCTACGTTTGAATGATGCAAAGTTGCAAAAGATCTGGTGAAAGCGGTCCCAAGCGCGTAGCTGGCGGACGTGAGCGGCAATCACTTTCAACCTCACGACAGCGGTCTACTGATTATTGAAAGCATGGTTTTGTTTTATTCTTTCGATCTCATTGCGCACCGTACTTACACCCCAGTGAAAAGCAAGTGGTATCCTATTTTTTGGTTCCGAAAAGGGCCATGAATACCTGTGTTGCGTCCTTGTCGAGTCGGCACATCATTCTCTGCTTACCTGAAGAATTTGTGAACAATCTAGAAGCAGATTCAATGGGAAAGTTTCGGGAAGCAAGTAGTGCATCTGCTCAAAGGTATCCTCACGCATTTGTTGACAGTCTTTCTGGCGCACGGATCGACACTTTTCTTGGGTAAGCTTTCCATCTGCAGACCGCACAAAATAAGTAATGTAAACGAAATGCAAGCAAAGGTTCGTTTCTTCCAAGAAGCTTCTGTCTACCCGTTGTATGTTTCTGGTCTTTGTAGGGGGGCAGCGAACCTCGAATGTATTCTTCCAAGCTCTGACAGACAATTCATTTACGACTCTCCATTTCTGGATCTCCTTAGCGCCAAAAGCCCTTTGTCACGGTCTATTTCCAATTCTTCTTCCTTCCGTTTTCTTCAACCAGCCCCCTTCCCTTTCCGTCCAGATACTACGCGCTCTCACTGGGCTGGCGCCTCACCTTCCCCAAGCACGTGTCCCGCAAAGTCGCCACGCAATGCGCGTCACTCGTGACGTCAGTCCACCGCCCGTTCGAGCACGGCTGGGAGCAGGACCATCGCGTATACAACAAGGGCGTCGAGAAGGGCTGGATCCTCAGCCGCAACGCGGCCGGTTTCACCGCGCCAAACCTCGACGCCGAGGCTTGCCTTATGGACGTTCTGCGGCACACTTATCCGACGCTCGAGATTGCTCTGCTGTGCGCGCTGACCGTCGGATGGTTGGCTGTCGCGGTAGTGGTTCTCTGCGTGGGGGGCTGCTGCGCGGGCGTGCTCGCGCTGGGTAGCGAAACGTGGGACGCGCGCAAACGCGCGCGGCAGCAGCAGTATCCGCAGACCCCGGTCGGTGTGAAGCCGTTCGCACCGGCTGGATATACACGGGAACCATATTATGCCCCTGGTGCTGGCAGGGTGTGATCCCTTCAAGGCAAATTACCACCTTATCGACATGGCAAGCATTACTTTTAAGATGGTGTGGGGGACAAGGGGAGTAAGCGTACCTTCGGTTGCGAAGCTTTGTCGCGAGTCGTCATTGAGCGGTGATCTAATTAAGGTGTTTCTGTTTTAATTCTCAGCAGAGTCTAGATAAGAGGTTTGTTAAGTACGTTAGAGATGAGCTAGCACGTATTCAAACGCTTATGACCAACTTTTATAACGAACTGCACGTCGATAGAAGGAAGAGCTCAATTTAAGATCGTCTCTGAATTTGTTGTCTGAGCAAACTGATTTGACCTAAATCGGAAATGCAAGTGGCTCCTCATAAGCGCGTCCACAATTGCGTGTCTAGGAAAGGCAGACCATGGGCTCGCGAGGAGTTGGATTGAGAGTTTGGAAATGCTTGAAAGGTGTCAATATCTAGAATCGGCTAAGGATTCAGCATCTGCATGTTGCAACGCCCTGCATTTAACCTACGACGGCTCATGGCATGCTCGGAGATCAATGATACGTGCGCAAGAACCTGCCAGTACGCATGTATCTCCTGTCTTGACACAGATTTTTTCGCATCCGCCAAAAAGGCAGATGTTTCGGCACAAAACTTCGGAAGCACGGCGATGAACTCACTAAGTCATCAAATCCAAGGGAGGTTGGGGACTGCCCCCATCGATCAACGCTTCCGAACCTTTGTATGAGCGTGTCTCCTGTGATCGAGACGCAATGGCAAGGTGCAACTGAGCCGGCCGCGCGGCCGGCCGTTGTCCGATAAACCCTTCAAAACCCCGGGTGGTTCGGCGCGCTCCAACACCTCTGCGCGGCGCTCGCCGCCAAGAGCAGCCGGGTCACCGCGAGCTGCGCCCGCTTAAATTTGATACTGCAAAAAGTAAGGTACTGGAAGATGGTGAGAGCTTGGTATGTTCAGATCTTCATGTTGACTTCGAACGTCTGGCGACAGCCGAATGCAGACGGACATGATGGAGGCGGCACCCGCTCGCTCCCAGATAATTGTAAAGCTCCTCTTCTTCTTCTGCACCTGTCCTTTGCTGACGCACAGCATCGCTCAGAATGGTGGCAACTCGACGAGTCGCCTTAGCGCTAGCCTCTTGCCACTTCCGGAACCGACTTTGGTCAACGAGTATCTGCGGAGCAGCTTCTTCAACAGATACAACAGAGTCGACCCAAAGGGGATAGAAAAAAGGAGAAGGCACGTCCGAGTTTGTTCAAGTCATCAGATGCTAGTCCCTTTCCATGGGGCCAAGCTTTGATTTCTACCAAGTGCAAGCCCCCGACCAATCTTGCGAGCGTCCTCCACCGTTGACGAGTAATGTGCATAAACGAAGAGTCCGTTGGCCATTTTTGCTGCTCAGCTACGTCTCTCTTACCGTAGGCTTCATGTTTGTTCCAAGATTTGTGGCCCATCTAGTAGCTGTTGCGGCGAGCTTTGCGTTTGATATTATCAGGGACGATCCGTCCGCGGACGAACCTATTTTCCAGACACTTGATTCGTTTCTCAAGGCAATCGTATCCATCTCAGCCGTCTTAGCCGCTGTCTTTACCAGCACAGCAGCACACTGCCTTTGGCCAGAGACCTACTTTGAGCACACGGGCCCGGTTATCCTGCCAGACCCTAACCAAGGACTCAACCAGTACCTTGCTTCCAAGCTAGGTGGAGGCAACCTTAGTTTGCAGCTATGCACGACGGACAACCTATCTTTCTACGTCGGGTTCTCGTACCCCTGCGCGCGGTTGGGGGAGCCTTATGGTGACCTGACGCCCCTTGTCCCGGAAAAAGAGCAAATCCACCTTTGTTCAGAATCTGCGACGACCTTCTTCAGAGTGTGCGCGATCACCACAGGTGCCATGGGAGTAGTCCTTGGTGTGGGGTTGCTGCTCCCGCTTGCTATTATGAGGCTTGCTGACTTTTGTGAGAGACGCTTGGCCGCAACACGGCAGGGGTTGCACCATGATTAAAGACGAAGGCTCAAGGTTGCTCCCTCTAAGTTGCTACATGACTCCGCCCAGCTCTTGTAGTGCAGACTTTAGGATAGAAATCTTTGAGCAGCTTTGCGTGTTAGGCTGTTGACTACTGGACAGTGGGTTCATTTCTTACTATTGCATCTCTCCGACGCTAAGACGCTCGAAGACCTGCAAATTTCAAAACTGGTATTTTCAGTAGACTCCTTCTAGCCAGACTCCAGTCGAAAGCCGCGACAAAGGAGAACGGTAAAAAGGGATTTGGTATTTCAAGAATGCCGAATGAAACACCATAGTGGCCTGCCGGTCTCGAGAGCGAGCTCTTTTGCGACTCAGCATGATATACCCGTCAGCAATACTGCATCTTAGCCGTATGATACTGGGATTTGTATGCATCACCAATTCTTGTCCATGAATGGGCTTGCAGGTTTTTCGCAGCATTCGAATTTGAGTTACTCGGGTCTTCGTCCCGCATATATGCAAATGAACTTGCAGGTCTATTTGCAGCATTCAGATCTGGGTTACTCGTGTCTTCGTCCCGCATATACGTAAATGGGCTTGCAGGTTTTCACAGCATTCAATGCTGGGTTACTCATGTCTTCGTCCCGCAGATATACAGGCGCTTGAAAGAATCGAGGACGATTCTAGCTAGCTGAAGAGCAATATCCGCCTTGTCTTTCAGCGCTGGTCCGAAGCAGGCCAAACCACCGTGTTAATATATCTCAACTACAGTATTCGAAAGTCGAAAATGACGGCGAACATAACAAATAAACCCCGTTCTAGCACCGCCCTTCTCTCAAGGTACTTCTCCAAATAAGCCCATCACATGAGTTTACGCGACCTCGTCAGGCATTCGCGCACTTTGCTTTAGAACCATATGCGCGCATCTGCAATGCTTTTCAAACAAACACCTCGACTCCTTCAAAACCTCGTCGAGCAAACCACCGTTCAACAGTTCGCAAAATTTGCTTCGACCAAATCCACATGTGCACATAATCCAATCCTGAGTCCGCACGTCAGGTGAACTTTGCAGCGACGAAAACTCAGTTCCGAGCGGACTCTGACACATTCTGCTGCACCAAGTCGCTGCAATGGTCGCATGTCAAAGTCCTCAGAGTCTGGAAAGGGCCTTTCCACTCCTTTTTTGAGCGACAGTCGCATGACATTCTCTCCTATCGGGCTCAGTGTGAGTATCAGCATTGTGCTCTCTCTCCCTGAACAGACTGTACGACCTTTGATGAAGCCTTGTTGCCCCGCCTCGTGGATCTGATCACTGCCTGGTCAGCCCAGATCCAACGGCTGCGAGCTTCCGTCGGGAGTTTAAATGTGAAAAGCGCATTTGAAGTCGAAATGCGGCGGGTACCGGATGCTGAATTCCCGACAATGCATTGGGGGACGTGCGAGGGTGGCGGCAGGGATAGCGCGCGCTGAGCGCGGAGATGCCTTCAGCTGGCGGCCCAGCTTGCACTCATCTGTGCCTTTTTCAAAGGGTGCCGCGTCGCTTGAGGACAAACCTTCAGTTCCAGAGAATCCACTCTTCTACGGCCCGGAGCAAGGAGGATCGGAAGAGCTGCGAACTGATTTCCCCACAGTCTGCTTTCCAGCCACTGTCCAAAGGACTCGTACGAGCGAATCATCTGCAGACACAAGTATTCCCGTTTGCATCTTTCATAGAAGTTAAGATATTCTCAATCACACGTCATCGGCCTTCACTCTTCCGAACCCAGTGCCGTCGAGCGGAATTCGGGCCGCCGAGCCGCGCCCCGGACGGTGTGATTGATTGTTGCACTTGTGCGAAGAGTCGCCCCCCCGTCAGCAGCGTGCGCATCGACGCTTTTCCCTCCTCGAAGTTCTTCCCCTACTTATTCCTGATGACATTATCCCGACTTTCTTTTTTCAAGTAATTCACCCGCCAGTGGGGCCGCGCTGTTGAAGTGGAAGATAGAAGTACTTGGACGACGGCGCTCGTGGGGGATCCCTTTTGCACGGCGAGTGCGAGCGTCGGAACCGGACTCGACCTTTGGGGCGGGGGCGCTTCTATGCAAATGTGCGCCGCTGTGCAGGCTCTTCCGACGGACCATCGCCGGGTTGAAGCATTTGGGAATCGTCTGGGTTTGGCACTATAGCGGATTCATTTCCAGACTCCTGTCGCTCGCCGGTCGAGCAGGTCAAGCTCTAGTTTCTCGCCTTCAAACTGCAGCTTCTCTCCCCACCTTGCTCTATCCGACACGCCCCTCCGCAGCGCTCGCCGCCCTTAGCCTGGTACGGCGGGCGCCAAAACCCCCAATCCTCACTCGAAGCGAACGCCCAGGAGTCCTGCACCGCTGCTTCAGCCGCGCGCGGCCGCCGATCTAGCAGAGTATGGAGCATGGACTCGAGGCCAATGAAGGCGTACTCGCCGCGCGCGGCTCGGAGGTTTGGAGGCTTGGCGAGCACGAGCGGCTTTCGCGGCCGGACAATTGAGCGCGACGCGCGGGCGCGAGCTCGAAGCTCTCAGTTCACGCAGTTCACGGCACCGCAAACTACTGTCACGGTCAGCGCACCCGGCCGGCGCGGCCGCGAGCGCGCCCGGGGCATGGGTAGCGATGCGCTGCTAGCCCAGCCTTGCCCCGGTGCCAGATAAAACTGCAGTCGCTGATGTCAGGGCTGAGAATCATTGCATATTCGGCGAATCTGCAGAAGCGCCGGCTCACAGCCTTACTAGCAAGCTGGCTTGCAAGAAGCATCTGCTGAAACGTGCAGTGACGTATATCAGCGCATTAGGCGGAGCATGCAGGAACACGTGCAAGATTTCCCTTTCCTCACATGCTGAGCTGCAAGCGCAAGACGACTATCAATAAGCATACAGCTTACACGGGTGACTACTGCTTATAAGAGTCATTTCCGCTTAGCTTAGAATGAACTCGCAGTCAGCGCCCTTTAGCAAACCTCCTTCCGTGTCAAGTCAAGCACGCAATTCTTCTCAATCTGTTGCATCGGAAGCTGCGCTAGCAACTGAATCGCGCTTGGCATCCAGGACGCCCATTTAGTGATCAGCCACAACTGCAGAGCGGTTGACATCACACTGAGAAGTTGAAGCTTCGAAGATTGTTCTTGCGAAACTAAGGAGCGTGGGGCTCTGCTGAAGTCTTAAGGTACGAACGTTGAATCAGTTTTCTTTCATCTTCCAGCTCTCTGTGCCTGTTGCTTTCCTCAAGGTAAAGACAAGCTGTCTGCTGCTCTCAAAGAAAGTGTTCCTCGAGACGAGAGTGCATCTGAACCTCTTCCTTCTGAATCGCTCCCGCGAATACTTGCTTGAGCTGCCGTTTTCATCTGAGCGAGTGAACAAAGCCATCTTGTCAAATTATATGCGCTCTCTTGAATTTTGATGATTTCTGAGCACTAGTTCGCCGGCCGGTGATGACTTTTGAAAAATACCTCCTGGTTAACTTTACAGCAAAGTCATTTGCTCTCACATCTGCTCATTTCGCATTCCTCTGACTCAGACTTCATCGAGCTGTACCGATAGTTTTCAGAAGATGGAACTAACGGGGTTCAAAGGCACTTAGAATTGTCTTTGATGATAAGATTGAGAATCCAGACTACAGAAATTGCAGAGGAACTTCTCGACATTGTTGAGTGGATCGTTAACTCAAACGCTGGTATTAGGGAAGTGAACGGTTCGCAAGTCTGCATACTTCTCAACGTTCCCTCCTACGTCCGCAAATCACCCGTGAGCATACGTCATCATCAGAACTTCCACCTGTCAGCCCGTGCCATGAGAATGTCTCGGAGTCTGCTGCTCCTGAGCGTCCTCGCGGTGCTCCTGGCTGCTCGGGTGACGTCAGCTCAGGATTTTATGAACCCCAGCTTAGGCTACGTTGCGGTGCTTGTGGCCGCTCAAGGGACGTCAGCGGACTCTTCCGACGACTCTTCCATGGACTCTAGTTTGACCTACAGCTTTTGGCGCGACGTGAAGAACCCCAACCAGTGAGGGCTCAGTTCAGCTCTTGTCGGCCATTGCTGTTCTTGAATCCGACACGACCGAAAATCGTGTGTACAAAAGTTGTTATTGAAGCTCTTGTGTGGTCTATCTGGAAGTGCCACAATCCATGTCTGGGGCTTGTTCAGACAAATTTGCTGGCTGTATGAAGAAACCATGGGGATGAACTCCAACGAGACTTTTTTTCTGCATAGGACTCTTGACGAGACTTCACGTTTGCTTTTCTTTGGTATATATATAGTTCCCGCTTTCGTGGTGCTGAGATTCTGGCCAGTCACGAGTCTGCATTGCGGCTCTCTTTCAGCGGCGAGGCACATCCTCAATCTCTCGTTAGCCCTAAGAATCAACAATCGCAGGTTCTAGCCTTATTCAAAACTGTTTTATCATCAATCTCTGCACCCCATGTTTTTAGTCGATGAATATCCTGCCCCCAGGAATGTCCAAAGCTTGAAAACCTCGACTCCAGCTACAAAAGAACCGCCATCGCTAGCTCTGCTCCAATATTGTTCTTTTCCTTCCTTCCAGGTTTTACGCGGTCTCTACTTCATGGCGCCTCTCCTACCCCAAGCACGTGTCCCGCAAGATCACCACACAGTGCAGCCAGCTCGTGACACCTGTCCACCGTCCCTGGGAAGGCGGCTGGGTGCACGACCACAGTGTCAGCAACCGGGGTGTCGACAAGGGCTCAATTTCAAGCCGAAACGCGGCCGGGGGTACGGCACCAGACTCGGAAGCCGAGGCGTGCTTCACAAACGTGTTGCGGGACACCTACCCTTCGCTCGAGATTGGGCTGCTGGCGGGGTTCCTGGTTCCCATAGGCATCTTGATCCTTCTATGCATGTGCTGCTATTGCTGTGATAGGTGATCGATTGCAAGGGAGGCCATACGATTCGTTGGATGGTTTGGAAGGGAGGTTATAGGATTTGTTGGATAGTTAGAAAAAGACTGACCGCTGTATAAAGATGCCCTGGCAAGCGCCGGGCTGGTTAGTTGTAGGCTCGAAATTGTTGATTACTTTGAGTTGCCACAGCAGTACAGCATGCAGCTGTAGACCTTAGCATAATGACAGTCTTGATTGATGTTAAGAGCCAGTTTACGAATACCTAGCTTGGAAGCGAGATGCAGCACTGATCTGACGTGCATTCTTCGGCTTACGCGTTTTTCAGAGTAATATACCTAATCTTAACTGTGTGAAGATGGAACTTGCATCATGAGTCATAAGCAATGTAATACGTGCTATCGTTATACATGCCTTTTGATACATGTCCTTGGACCAGAATCATAGAGCGCGCATGACGTGAACGGTATATGAAGGGAAAACATCTAAACCGTTGTTAACGAAGGGGCCTTTGATGCTGATCGTCTACTTCGGAGTCGGATGTCTCTCAAGACCTAACCTACACTACTCAGTCGGTGTGTTAGTATCTCGCGAAAAGCTCTTCCCTGATTGGCGCTCGATATTTTCGTTGTTGCAGGGTCCTCAGAAATCGGATGCCACAGACCGTGACGTTTATCTGCACTGCTCTTGTCACGCTCTTGTTATGGAACCGAGATACTTTCAAAGCAACACGGGAGCCAAAATGGGGCTGCAAATTAGGCTGTCTAATCTTGAACCACCTACGATTGCCTTCTTGAGGAGGGGCGAATGACGATTGAATGCTGACTTGGAAGCTTGCACGGGTCTGGCTGGTCTAGCTGGCTGTCTCGGCAAAACTGTCCAACGACGATCTCTCGTGTTCCCAAATATCCTCTGCTGGTCGTCATTATGCGCATGCTGGCACGGAGGTTGGAGAAGAGGGGCAGCCACCCGGGCAGCAGACGAAGGTCGTTCCCTGGGCGTTGTAGCACTGCAAAACGCGGGCACCGGCATCGTTAAAATGGGACTAATCAAGCATGGGGAACGCGGCAGAACATCCTCAATAAGTCGTAGCGCTATCAGTCTACTTGTTGGACGAAGATTAAAGGAAGGCCAGAAGCAAACGGATTCTGACCGCCGATCGTCTGTGTCAGTGAGATACACGGGGGATGTTTGATTGACGAAAAAACGCGAAATCAATAATCTCGTCAGATAACCAGATTGGTAGCGGATGTATCAAAGTCGTATTGCTGAAAAGGATGTCAGCTTGATCAGAGGAGCTCACAACAGGTCAGGCCCTTATGACAGCCCTAGCACATCAATACACGTGGCAAGTTACCCACCTGATTCGGGAGCAGCGAGCTCGAGTCGCAGCTTTGAACGTTACCCTGCACGGCCAGGCAGACGTCAGAAACCTGCCACGTGGCGAAAGCTGATGCTTCCCGCTCGTGCGAGTTGTGATTCTGCTTCTTGCCGCGAGGCTGGGAAAATCCATTTTCCCTTCGAATGTCAGTGCATAAGCGAGCGCTCTTCTGAACGGCTGGAAAGGGGCGCATTCTTGTGAACAAAAGGATCTTGTAATTTCGGCCCCGGACCGGGCATCCCCGACCCAAATATGCCACATGCCATTTCCGAACTTTCAATGCGTTTTGATGCAGTATTTCGGTAGTTGCGGGCTTCATCGCTTATGTCAGGAGGCTGGCAGCGTCTCATGGGACTGATACAAGAAGGCCTGCATTGCCGCCTGATCGACATGTGGTGCGCTCGATGATCGCCCCACGTCTCTATAGACAACCTTCAGCTCCAGCCTGCTGCTTTTTAGACAGTGCGAGGCACGGAAAAACCTGCTGCCTTTCAAAAAGTGCGAGGCACGAAACGACCTGAATAGCTTCTTTGGCGTCAGAAGAGACCGACATTAGAATCCCGGAAGGAGAGAGTTTTGGTGCGCTTGCCTGGAACAGAATGATGGTGCGCCCGTTGAGCGGCTGGACCGGGCGGTTGTTCACCCGGGACCCTTCTCCATGCGCGAGCGCAAATTGGAGCTGGAGGCAACACGTGAGAGTATGAGAACGTCAGCGACCCGGCTGTGACATCTGTCTGTCTGTCAGCCTTTCTTATCACCAAACGTACGCGTGAGCGAATTGAAAGCCGCAGTGGGTCCCCGGAATCGCATTCTTGCTGCGGATATACCGTAAGCTTACAGGAAAGGACCTCGTCCAAGGAAGCGCAACCCACACTGGCTTCCTATTCTCGGACCCTGATGACTCGAGCTGATTAAGCGTTTCCTTTCAGTCATCATGAGAAAAGCGCATCTTTGTCAGTGAAGACGGCAGCAGTTTCCTCTCAAGCGCTAAAGGGCGGAGATGCGAACGCTATCCGATCTGCTGACGACAGCTGTCAAAAGATTGGGAGATCTGGATCCATGTCTCACCTTCATCAACTGGGACGAGGAGATGTCAAGTGGGTTCTTCATCACGAACCAGAGGACGTTCTCGGAACAAGGGGGCGTGGTCAGACTGCCGCTCAAGTGGTAGTAGCTCCTCGACGCGGGAAGCAGACTGTTCAGATTGAGGGACTGGCGGATAGCCTGCATCACAAACATCACAGAGACGTTGCTTAGTTGCCATCGGACGATATGTTTCCAAGACCAAAGGAGGTTTTGGCTGGCTGCTAACCAAGCTGAGTACCAGACTTGAGTCTAACGTTATTGAACAGATAATCGGGCGATAACCTTGTCCCAAGACCGGTTACCGCCCCAAGACCGGTTACCGCCCAAGTCTGGTTGTTGGACATATGAGCACTTTTCTAACCACCCCATAAGCAACCATGACCATCCTTGGTTAAGGGCCGAAATCGCCTGTAGACGGATGCATCAGGCATTGATCATTGCGATGTGTGTTTGCTACACGTTTGTTCGATGGTGAATTCTCGAATCGCAGCACTAAGTTGAAGCGTTTCCCTTCAATGTTTGCTTCTTCATTTCATACATAGCCGGAACCATCGCCGCAACAAGCGCGAACGCTGCCAAGAAGCCTTCGTACCTCTGAGTTGGTACCGGCATCTTCAGTAATGTTGGGGAAGAACGTGCCGAGCTCGGGGTTGTCGGAGTCGTCCGGGGAAAGAGAAAAGAACACTCCGATGACTGCCAGCTGTCCCGTGACCGGATCCTTGTGAACGAAGTGCACTTCCGCCGGGAAATACTCGCCGTCCAGAGTGTACTCACTGCGCCAAAAAAGCTAGGATTCAGTTAGTTAAACGACGGGGTTAAGATTTAGGTTAAGAGAGGGGGTCAACGGAGACTCCGCTTGGGTCAGCCGATGAGAAGCTGGGTCAAGCAAGGTGAGGAGGGCCGGGTTCAGAAGCGGGTTAAGGGGTTGCTTCAGGGTGCGGCTTTTGTTCTTTATGATGTTACTAGAGCGGGCCTCTGAAACGACGGAAACTGCAATCATCACTTCCAGACGAGTTACCAAGAAATAGTCGCCGAGACCAAGCCCTGTTTTCTGAGTATTGCGGACTGATTGTCAGCCACTTCTGTAACGGGGCGACTCGATGGAACACGTACCTGGGCGTGTGGAAGTGGAACTGGGCGAGGGTTAAGCCGGTAGAGTTTGCTGGGGGCGTGTAAATGTAAGAAGGAACCGTGAGCGTGTTACTCCCGTTGATCATAACCTGCAGGGCAAGCGGTCCGCCATCCATCAGACGAAGGGTAGCAGATCCTCCTAATATTGTAACCCGGAAACGTATCCCTGTCATTGAAAGACACGGTGGCTCGCGCAATGCGAAACTCGAGAAAAGTCCCATGAGACAAATCGCAAACCCCGTGCCCGTCCGAGTCTGATGCAACAGCAGAAAGACGCCCGAGAAGAGCGCGTCCCTTGGCTCCTCAGGGTGATGTCATTATCGCTGACGTCAAGTTTGCAGCCTCACCTGGACAGTGACCCCCAGGTTCTGCACTTGGAAATCGATCAGGGCGCTGTTCCATGTGATAATCAGCGCGCCGGGGTCGCTCGACGGTACTGCCGCACTATCTTCAATCGCCACCGGAGATTGTTTCTGCAAAAGGGCAGTTGCGGATCCAAGATGAGGACTCCTCTGGTAAGAGCTGTTCCCAACCTTTGCTTACGTCAGCATGCCATCACTGCTGACGAGGTCACGCATATGTCCGGGGTTGCGATTCTCCGAGTGCGCAGGCATCGTTCTGCACTCTTGCATGGTGAAGGATGAGACCTCAAGACCACAAGAGAGGAAGTTTGTCTTGTTATTCTCACCGCACCCTAGTAGGGATGAGACATCACATGTCCAGTATTGTCATATTTAGGCTGCTTAACTCTGTTCTGAGGCCAGGTTGAACCGAGCTTCCTCTAGGATAAGCTATTGCATATGCTTCAAACGCTTTTCAAGACTAGAAAGAAAAGGCAGAAGTCTCACTTGTCCATTGTCACATATGGCATTGGCGGCAGACAGCCCCGCCCAATCAGTCCCCCCTAGAATGTGGTTCCAACCAGGTCCCGCATCGCAGTCGACGCCTGTTGAAAAGCAGAAAGGATCCATCAGAGGTTGACTATGAAGGAGCATTCGCTTATCAAACTGAACTAGTTGAGGACCCATTACGAGGACCTAAATGTTCACATACTTGGATCTCGAAAAAGGGAACACCACCGATTTGCTTTGTTATAGGCGAAACAAGGGACTGGTGAGCTTCAAGCATCCAGGAACGTATAGGGATTCCTTTGCTGCAGCTTGCAATGATGCTGCGAACTGGGCATGAAAAAGCTTTGAGTGAAGCACCATGTGGGTGAAGCACCAAGTCCGCGCATGCGTTCTTGAGCCTGAGATAGCACAGATTGATTAATTCTGAAATCCCACACAAAGTTAGGAGGCTTGCCCAAGTAAGTCACACTGTCTGTTGAGGATGGTTGCCATGGTTGTGCAGTTTTTTGGTTCAGGCCCCACTACCAGGCTAACTTGACCAGGTTCATTGTCAACCAAGTTCTGAAAGAGTAGGATCCAGATAGTAGCAAGGGTGACAGGCCTTACCTCCAGCCAGCATGACGACTGCCGCAATAAACAAGAACAGGGCTGTTTGGAGCGCCATTCTGATGCCTGCGACAATGCCAAGAGACTGACCTCATCAGCACCATGTTTAGGACATTCCAACAAGTGGAAGTGAGCTTGTGGAATGTGAACACCCTGTACTATGTTATGTGCTCTTTACACAGTCAGCACTCCCCCTGAGTTTTTTGTTTCTTTGCTTTTCTTCTTCAGGCGTCCGTCTGATCAAGCGGTTTGTTAGTCAAGCGGTGAGAATACCAACCGGTATCCAGCATTCATAAATGCTGAGTGGCGCATTGCAGGTGTGTCTGGAGGTCTCAAATGATTGTAGATTTTGTGAAAAGAGCAATCTGCATGAGATAGGACTGACAGCGACTGTGCTTAAGAACCCTTCAGACCACCTCATTGCTAGGAAGACAAACGACGGTCAGCTTGCATCCTTAGCTAGCTTTTCAAAGAAGCTCAAGATTGTCACTGTCAAAATCCAGCTCAATTGGAAGATGAGCCAGCCGAAAGTCACTGCAGACGTCACAAGAGCAATCCACAGGCAAGTTCTTGGTCGACACTACTGATAGAACCAGCTGAAAGCAGATCGTAACGCTTAGAACTCACCTGGAAGCTAGTACGGCAGGGGACTGTTTGGTGCGCGAAGGATTCGGAAGTCAGGAGCGAAAGAATATGAGCTGAACGGTGGGCAATGTGGGCAGTGCTGCAAGAGAGGAAGAAGCTCGCGGTTATGAACGCGTTTTGCGGAATGTGGCGAGAAGGCAGCACCTCTTTGGACTTTAAAGCTGCCGACAGGATGAAGGGAACGTAACCACTCCAAAAGGGGGTGTCTTACTTTATCCTGAGTCGAGCAGGCAGTGCCAAAGTCCCAGTATTGTGAAGCTACGGCCTTGAGATCCTCGAGACTAATCATTCTGTGGTCAGAAAGGCTAGCTAGCTTCGCCATTTTCCTGGTCGAAAGGACAAGGGCTACCTGTACGACACAAGGGTAAGCCTGTTCCGTGAGTGTGTATCCAAAGTAGACCGCTTTTCACTGGTGGAGTGAATGGATGATGCATGGCACGTACCAAGTGTGCATTAGGTGTCAAGTGAGTCTGGCTTTTTGATCCTACTTTTAGGGACTGTCGAGGTAGTGCCCCGTGGCGGTGAGCACTGTGAACATGATTGTGACGATGTAATCTTGTCAACAATGACAAGACTCTGACACTGTCAGAGAGTCTACCAATCACCTACATTTCAGCTCACCCATGTGAGCCACATGAAATGCTTGTCAGCCGCACCCTTCCCTGATAGTGACTGATAGCTCAGGTTTCCACAGTCCAAGTTCCAAGCTTGGTACCGTGGTGACTTGGGAATTCATCTTTTAATAATTATTTTGACTCAAGACGAAAATTCAGAAACTAAATTGGACCCTGAGGGAGAAAAGGAGAAACAACAAAAATATTAAAAATCAGCTCAGATTGCTGCCAAACAAGGCAAAAAAATCAAAATTTCAAATTTGGAGAAATGTAAAATATTATCTCGCATCGCCGGACGAAACCTGAAATCTTTCGAAAATAATTATTCGCGGCGCTTGGGAGTGAATTCCCAAGTCACTACGGTAGTACCTAGGTAAGTACGGTAGGACTGTACTGGGAGTGGCTTAGCCTAGGTAGAATTCGGGTTACGTACCTACTACGCACATCCACACGGAGCACTCCAGGGTCCACAGGGACTGAGAAGTGAGGAGTCAGGAGTCAGGACCAGTGAAGTAGCGTACACGATGTACCTACGATACCGTATTCAACGTAGGTAGGTACGAAGTTACGTACAGCTCCGTAGGTTTTTTGAATCCACAGCCTGGATACGTACGGTTACCTGGCGGTAGAAGGTACGCCGACGGTACTTACTCTTGCGGTCTCAAGATTGTATGGTAAGTACGGTGGGTACGTACTACCGTACCTACATGCTGTGCAGTGTGCACTGGGACTTTGAACTTTTGAGGTGTGGACTGCCACTGGACTCAGGACTGTAGTACCGTACACTATAGCAACATATGGCGACATCTTTTAAAATCGAAACAGGAAGACGCCCGACCACACAATTCTCACCTTCCCGCATACTGCGCCGGAACTTCACATCTAACGGTGGTCCATCCGAAATCGACGGCGGCTGATGGTGCCGTCCAGATTCTCTGGCAGTCTGGACTCTGCCGACCTTGCTCAGGGTACACCTAGTACAGGGTAGTCTATGCAAACCGCGAGGCTACATGCAGATCCATTCCTGTAAATTTGGAGTTTGCAGAGGTCACATTGCGTGATCGCATGATGCACGCAACATGCACACCTTATGGCAGCTGTGGCATGTGCCCTAAAAGCTGTGTGCCCGGCCAGGTTTCATCACAAGCCCCGGGGGCAAACAACCAAAAACTATAACCCACAAATTGATGCGCTCTGCACCCAATTAACTCACCCTGTTACCAGCTTAACCCCAGCCCTCGCCCGGCTCAAATCACGTACTGCAGTTTTAGAAAGGATGCACGCAAGCACGCCCCGGCCGCAGTAAAGGCCCATCATTTGATGACATCATGCTTTCGGAGGTCGGACACTTTTCGAATCGGACCGTGAGTCTGCATTGGGGGCCGGGGCACTTTATGTCCGTAGGCGTCCGAAAGCGAAAATTTCCAACATGTGCATGCATGTCCTACGCCTGGCAGCATGCTGGCAAAGGGACGTTGCGCCGCCGCTTTACAAAACATGGAGGTTCGCGTCGTGTACGCTCTCCATTTCGAAGAGCACGCATCGACCGGTGGATCGTTCCATGCAGTCTGATCTAGCGGAGGATTCGCCACTCGAACAGCTTTTGAGCTTAGCATTGCTTCGACGGCAGGTGCGAAGCTCCCGGTTGAAGAATACCCGCATTGCATGCAGCCCAACTGATTCCTCATCTCGTATGACAGTCACGAAGGTCGAGGTGGGTAAGATACGTCTCGTATG
The DNA here is from genome assembly GCA_000708835.1 of Klebsormidium nitens. NCBI lineage: Eukaryota > Viridiplantae > Streptophyta > Klebsormidiophyceae > Klebsormidiales > Klebsormidiaceae > Klebsormidium > Klebsormidium nitens. Next base: position 64,134 of record DF236979.1, on the reverse strand, counting down.
AGGCGTCTGCCGGGACAATGACGTTCTCTGCAAAAGCTGGTCAACCGGCCGGCCAGCAAGGACATGCACATTGCACAACCTTCAGCAGAGCTGAACCCAACAAAGAAAACGGCTGTTCAGACAGCTCGCCCGAGCTGGACACGAGCAGCACTCGAGCTTGCATCGGAGAGCCGGCTCTCAGCTCCTTCAAGCAACGTCATATGCTGGGACACTCCGTTTCATTGGAGCTTGATTGAGCTGCTTCCAACTCCCCGAGCTTGGGCAATTCTGAAAGCTGTACATTTTTCGAAGGAGTCCCTTAGCGCCGGAATAGTATCCCGTCGAGAAACGTAACCTGCACTGAACCCGCCCGAAACAATGGCGTCTGCCGGATTGATCGCCCTTCAGGGCTCTGCTGTGCGCGGGGTGACGTCTGCATGTGGTTCCAGCAGCAGCGGCTTCCTTGATACTCGTTCCTGTGCGTCGCACAACCTGGCGCTTTTGGGCAAAACCCCAATTGCCGGTGCAAAGTCGGCCAGAAATGTCCGGAGGGTGGGATATCATGTCCCAGCTCCGTTTGTTTCCGAGCTCGTCTTTCAATGAGGAATACAAAGAAAAGTTCGAGTTCTGTCCCTGTGGCATGGGATTCGCGTTGCCTAGCCGTCTGTTGAATCCAGCATGATGCCCTCTTTAAAAGCTCCCTTGTTTGCAGCTTGCATGCAACAACAAGTTTGAGTCGTTGAAAACTCTGACTTGCCTCTCAGCAGCGTCGTGCATTGTGCATGGTGCAATATCTCCACAGTCTGCAAACACGTATTCAAAAACATTTCTGTTGCAACCTCTTGGGGTTGAGGAGTGTCAAGGAGTGGGCAATCTTTCTTGCTTGCTGCACGATCCAGCTCATGTTACCCTTAATGATTGTGGTCCTTTTAGTTGGTAGATTAGGAGATGCCTTCTGAAAACACGGCTTTGTTAGAAAGCGGCACCTATTCGCAACAGGTTCGTTTCGACCAAAGGCTGTTTGCCTTTCTTCGCGAAGCTCGTCTTTTACGAATTCAAAGCTCAATGTCCATAGGTTCCTTTGACAGCAAAAGAAAGCAACGAAGCTAGCCAGGCAGGCTTGCCTGTTCAATCAAAAGACTCCACAAAATTTGTCAGAATGGGATACTTGGTGGTTCCGTGGAAGTTCCGTGTATTCCGCCCATTTAAAACATCACAATGTGCAGGGTTTGAAGGTTCGCGCTGAGGACGATGGCGCGTGGCAGGACCCCATCACGACAGGCATTTCGAAAACCGTGGAAGCGGCCAGGAATGTGGTTAAGACTGTAAGACCAGCCGTTCAAACGGACCCCAAAAACCTGGAGCATGGAACGCCCTACCCTATTCAACAACAGGGCTTCCCGGGTGACGTAAGCGGCGAAACCCAACCCGAGATTCGAACCCACGATGCGATAGTGCGTCCCTAGTAGTGCGTCCTTCCAATAGCTGACGAATAGCCAAAACCGAGTGGCAGCTCGACGAACGGGCCAGGAAAAAAGAGAAGCTGAGGAATGGTTTTTAAAGGCATCCGTTTGGGCGCCAATTCAGATTCAATCGGTCAAGGCGTGTGACACTACTTCTTTGTCTGGGGTGGGATCCATCCTGCCTCAACTACATAGCTCGGTTGTGATTGAGTCATTTCCAACTCGCTTTCTGGCGGTTTCAGTTTTGGGCGAAGGTTGGATATCTGATGTCACGAGTGCCACGTATTTGCAGGAGTACAAGATGGACCCGAGGCCTGACTATGGACGGGACAGCTACAAGGGCCACAACCGGTTGCAGGACAAGGTAACCAGGCACAGTTTATCAAATAGCACTACCGTGACATTTCATCCTTCTGCACTTCCGTCAGGGGCGAGTCATAAGAGCAGCAATCAGGATTCTGCGAGTCGCTTTTTGCGTCGAAGTTGAGATTAATTTGGGGCCTCGAAGTCGACTCATTGTCTCATGAGATCGAAAACGAACGGCTATAAGAGACGTGCTTTGCAAAAACGAGCCAGGGCTTACTACAGCCCGACGAACATTCTGGCATTCTCGCGTTCCAACGGGTCGTGAACCGCCGTACATTCTTACGCAAGTACTTGTCTCGACGCTTCCAGATTGCGATTGTGACCGGCGGAGACAGCGGCATTGGGCGAGCGGTGGCGCTGGCATATGCCCGCGAGGGAGCCCACCTGGTTATTCCGTATTTGAACGAGCATGAAGACGCGAAGGTTAGTAGCTTAACCTGCAGGTTACGGAGTTGACCTTGCCTGGCTTACGGCAGCCCGCGAGAAAGCCCACCTGGTTGTTCCGGACTTAAACCAGCACGAAGATGCGAAGGTTAGAGGGCAAACGGCCGCTGCTCAAGGTCAACTATGAAAAAGCTAGTAACATAGCAGACACGCTGCTTCAAGAGGAGACTGCCCCGTCGTGTTTGATTGCAGTGGAGAGCAGCATTAAGCTTCTGCGTATCTAGTAACGAGAGAAGAAAGTGGATTGGTGATGTGTTGAAGCTACAACGAAGAACCTTGTGATACGAAGTTCGCAACCGGATTGCACTTTGTTGATCCCTTTCGTCAGTATTCTTCATGTAACTCTCAGGCTCGATTTCGACCATAAAAATGACACACGACCTACGTGAGGATGTTGCAAACCTTTCAGGAGATCAAGGAAGTCATTGAGCAGGAAGGAAGGGACTGCACACTGATTCCTGGCGACCTGTCTAAGGAGGAACAGTGCCAGTAAGTGGATCGACTTTCTCATTGGGTTGGTCGAATCATTTTCCCAAAGCGGAGTTGGACGAGCAAAACGGTTTGTGCTGTATTCCTTGCAGAAATTTAATAGCCGTAGCTGTTCATGTAGTTGCACAACAGGCGAGGTTGCGAATTTCTAGAAGCTCAGAGTAATTGTCAACTGCTTATACGACTCGGTCCATACATTCCGCTTCCGCTTTGATCTCGACGAAAAGCCGAGAGAAAACTCGTCGCAGCTCAATGCTGCGCGATGCGACTGTGCTTCTCCCACGAGCACTGGGTAGCTTCAGAAACCGGTAAAGCGCTTTGTGCACAACCGTCCGCTTGCCAGCAGGGATTGTCAACAGTGACCAGTAACATCTTCATTTAGCAGGCTGTCTTCATTCGCAGGAAGGTCATTGACGACACGCTCGAGAAGTACGGCCGGATAGACATTCTCGTCAACAACGCCTCCTTCCAGGTGGGCGCCGCTCTAGTTCCTCGGCTTTCCTGCTCAGCTCGCGCAGCTTGATTACCTTGGCAGCTCTTCGTCCTCGCTGGGTTTGAGATATAATCAGTGCCCTTATATCCGAATAATGGCGTGAGATGTTTGGCGCACGCGCAGACACCAACTCGAAATCTAACTCTTGCGCACGGATCGTTCCTTGGGTCCTGTCCTCCGCGTTTCACAATTCGGCATGAGAAAATGGAACATTCAACACTCTTCTCATGGCCGCTGTCCCCACCAGAAGGCCACATCTCGCTTCATCCTGTAACCCCCAGATCTCAATTCACACCGTTTGAAAACTTATTTGCAATACTCATATGGTGTACTTCATGACTCAAGACCGGTCGGTCTGATTGGTTGTTCCTGCTGTTCCGCAGGGCAAGCACGTGAACCATCTGGAAGAGATCACGCGCGACCGCCTCGAGTTCGCTTTCGACACCAACATCATTGCTATGTTCCGACTGGCCACGCTGGCATACCCGCACATGCGGCCCGGTTCTTCCATCATCAACACCACGTCAATCGTCGCCTACCAGCCCATTCCCGGCATCCTCGATTACGTCTGCACCAAGGTGAGCGCGCGCGCGCTTTAAGCGGCCGCGTGAGCGCGCGGCCACCGCAAGCGCGATGGGCGGCCGCGAGGGTGCAAAGTGCGGCGCGCGCTCTGCGCGAGTTTGCATCTCGAAGGTTGTTTAGTGCTGTAGTGGGAGGTTTTGATTCGTGAAGAACCGGACATGTGTCTGTTCTTGACAAAGGCCGCTTCAATATTAGGAACATCATGTGTTCAGAAAGTGCTCGCTTCCTAGCGACGAGTGTCGCTCGACTGATTGGCGTCACTTTGACAGCATATGACCGCTTCACATCCCGTCCGTCTCCTGGCGCTTTTGCCACACTTTTCTAGAGCAGGCGCCGAGTCACCGGTGGTGCCAACAGACTTTTCTGCAGGAAGCTGTTACCTACTGCCAATATTATCTTCCCCGGCTATACAGCGTCACCTTAGCTCTTGCTGACGTCACTCCACCTTGGCTCGACACAGGGCGCGATTGTATCCTTCACCAAGGGCCTGGCCGAGATGCTGATGGTGCAAAAGGGGATCCGAGTGAACGCCGTCGCTCCGGGGCCCATCTGGACGCCCATCACCGTCGAGTCATTCACGGAGCCGATGGTGAGGCGCTTCAGAAGTATGGCCGCTTATTCAGTGTCTTTTGGATTTTATCGACGGTTGAGACGACGGGTGAATGAGTCCTGTACGAGGTTGATTTGAGCTTACAAGCAGAGATCTCTATATCTGCGGCTCCCCTCTCTGCCGCTTCTGAGCGGAGAGTTTTTGCTTGATTATTGAAAACAAGGGTTTATCTTTTTGGGGATAATCTCGCTTGTCCGCGGCGTTGAGTCTGCTTCAGTCGACTGTGTCACAGTCCCGCCAAAGCACTGGCACTATGGCAAGATTGAGTTTCTTCTCTTTCGCAACACTCAAAAGCAATATTAGTACGTTGCCACTTGATGATGCGGCAGTTGTTATGCCTTTTGGAGAGCGGTACGCGGACGCAAGCTTGCCTGGTCTGTTCGGTAACGAATTTGAGTGAATCTTGATTGCTAAAGACAGGAAGCTGGGTGCCTGCAATCTCTGGCCTTTCTGGGGTAAAATTATGTCGCACGTTAAAAGTCGAAAGTAATTTTGGCCGTACAGGTGGCAGGCTTTGGCGGGCCCCAGACGCCGACGGAGCGCGCGGCGCAGCCCAAGGAGCTGGCACCCATCTACGTGTTGCTGGCGTCAGAGGAGGCGTCATTCATGAACGGTTGCGTGTACGGAGTGACCGGGGGACTGCCCATCAACTAGATCAGTATTTTGAGCCTAGCTGAGTTGTATGCATGCGCGCAATTTTAAACCCAAATGTGTAACTTGGATTGGTAGAGTTGAGTTGTGCAAGCCGTCTTGGGCAAGAATTTTGACGTGGAATCTGTAGATTTTTGATGCGGAGAGTGAGGAGAGGTGCGATCATTCGATGTGAAATTGTTGGTATTCTGTACAGAAGGTTGCATAAGGCCATGAGGCCAGCTCTTTTTGGTAGAGTTGTATAGATGGATCGTTGATCATTGTTCCTGGTCGACGATTTAACCAAATCTGTGTACTGTGTTGGAATCAGGTCGTTAAACCAATTGAGTCACTACTGTAACAAGTGTAGAACCATTAAGCGTTTTGAGAGGGATTTGAATTAGAATTGCGGGAGCATCCGATCTTGCTTAAACACGCATGGATGATTGGTTGCTGAACACTGCCAACCTTCTGGTTGAATGCATGGCATGATCAATACTAGGGGTGATCACCGCGTTTGCATCGAACGTTCTGCAATGATGCATGTGCCACGAGTTGACACATCATTGTCTATCCGACTTTTACCAGCCCAGAGAAAATTATTTGCAAATGCAGTAATTATCATGTATATGCGCCATGTACCGTACGTATCGAATTACGGTCATATATATGGTACTTGATAATTAAATCTGATGCTTGTAATCATTATATAATCGCGTCGTGGTAAAAATGTAAGTTAACCTGAAAACTCAAACATTTGCCGCGTAATGTTGGATTGAAATACGTCTGCACCGTCGTTCACAATGAAGCAGCTTGGCAATGATGTGCGACGTGTCGCTCACTAGGAATCTGTGTTTTACTAGCTTAAATACCTAACTTTAGTATAATAACAAATTAACATTTACATTGGAACATGCCGCTACATTCTAATCTACTATTGTGCAAGCTCTCTGACGCTGCGTAGAAACATGGACTTTGGTCTATGCAATGTACGTATAGAATCCTTCTAGTGACATGCAGCATCTACCGTCATGCACCCACAAATCTACGAGGCTTAAACGGCCAGATCAGATAATTGGTACAAAGCTTTCCTCCAAACAGGGTTGAAGTGTAAAAGTTCCTTGTGCCAAAAAAACCGATTGGGACACCACCTCATTGGCCGTCTGATGACAACTGAAACACAGAACCCAACTCCCTAGCCAAGCCTGCTTCTTGATCCGGTCGGACCTTGAGCAAATCTACCGGGCAACTCTAGAGCAGAATCACCTGAAATACAATCTATCTATTGTTTCTTTCCTGCCCAGTGCACATCAATCACCTCACTCCAGTCCTACCATAACTCATGCGTAAAACCTAGACCATCTATTCCCAGAATAAAATATGGTTGCTTTTGTTGCGGACAAAAGAAGCAAGAACCCGTCTATTTTCCTAGATTACAACGTTGTTACAATCAGACCGACGTTCCTTCAGAGGGAGCCGCTAGATTCGCGATCCCGGGCACAGATCCAACCCGTGCAATGGACGAAAACGCCCGCTTCCCCCCTTTCCTTGGAGGTCGGTCTGGTCTTCGTACAGGCGACATCAGAGACGCGGCCATGGCTGCCAGGTCGCCGGACGAGCTAAACGTGTTGCCCAGCAGAATGTCACTTGGAACCTCCGAGGCCCCGAATTGTTCCCCACTGCTCCCGGCCCCCGCGTCTTCAACCGGGGCGCTCTCCTGACCGTTTGCCGTCACCTCATGTGGGGCCGAAGAAGTGCCCGGGGGGTCGCTAACCGGGGCCGGTGGATCCGGCGCGGACTTCACTAACAAGCCGGGTATTAGTCCCTCCTCCGTACTCGACAAGTTAAAACCCATGGCCATAACCGGATTCGCGACCGCTATAAGCAGCTGCTCTACCGCCAGCGACTCGTCCCCTGTCTCCGTTCCGTCCACTTTCTCCCCCATCTCCTCATTCCGCTCCTCGTGGGCTGTCACCGCTGTGAATAGGCTCTCCAGCGGATTGTGCGGCCGGTTAGCCCCGTCATACGGCCCGTTCACACCAGTCCGTGCGCTCTGCGCCTCCTCTCCCGAACCCGCCGCTGCGCCCGCCGCCACGCCGCTGTCCCGCTCGTTGACGTCATTCCCCGAGCTTGTGACGAAGGCCGACAGCTTGTTGCTGCTGGCGACCCGTTTCCGGATGCCGCTGAGGATCGCTCTCTCGTCAAGCACTCGGTCGGCGCTCCGCTCTCTGTAAAGAAAGGCTTGCCGTTTGAGCAGCTGACACTCTCGAATTTGTGCAGCTTCGAGACTCTCTGCTTCTGTTTGTATGAAAGCATCCGTTGCACTATATTGCAGCAGTGGGTGGACATGGAGGCTTTTCCATGTTGGTAAAATGTTCTTGGAACGGGAGCGGAACACTTCAGTTCGAGCAAATCCTGGAGACAGAGTCGCGCTGTACTTTTCAATAGACAGTCTGCTTTCACATGAGGCCATGATGCACAAAACTTGCAAAGCCAACGAAGGAAGCTCTTCTAGCCGACTGATTGCACAGCAATAGTGACGTCAAGTAAGTGCTAAGAAGGTGGATTAGATCGATTATACAGACATTAGAATGTACCCCACCGGCTTCTGATACCGGTCAATGCTGTCCAGGTTATGCCCGCACACAGCCTCGTCTTGCCGATGCTTTCACAGAGCTCTCCAAAGCTTTCTCACGACAGATTTTCGTTGGGATCCGTCTCTCATTCTGACGGGTACCTTACTGCACCTACTCCTTCGCTTCTTAGATGATTGATCAGTCCGGTTAACACAAGACCAGACATCAAACCGACGGTTGGACCGCAGGCCACAGCTAACGTCTCCTCACCTCCGTGGCACCTTGGCTGCCGGCTTTTCCAGGTGGTCGATCGCCGCGGTGAGGTCATCAAACGACCCAAGGATTGACGTCATCCTCCGGGCCGGGCCCGCCGGGAATGGCGGCGCCTCCTCTTGCTTCTGCATCAGCTCATCCGAGTCGACCACTCCCAACCTTTGGGGTTTGCCAATGCGGCGGCCTGACTTGGAGTAGCGCACGCCGTCCGGGCCGATTGTGGAGCCGTCCAGGCTGCCGAACGAATCGGACCGATGGAGGGGCTCAGCCTGCAAAGGATGAAACTCGAGAAAGATAGTCAATATCTTGATAAGGTAACCGCACTGGGACGGGTAGGGTTCAGTCTGGGGGTTAGGGTGGGTAGAACGGGTGCGGAGCTAGTATTTTAGTGGGTAAAAAGTTTCCGCGTTAATCGGAGGTTATTATCGTCTTGGCTATTGTATCATATCCTTCTCGGGTTCCATCTGTAAGGGGAGGCTGCAAACTTCTATAAAGCTATACCCTTTCTTGATTATTCATTCAAAGAGTGGTTGCGCTGCATGCGACCCGGCAACGGAAGTCCGGAAACTTTCTGCATTCACAAAAGGATTAGCAGGAGACAAAGAGTACACATGACAGGCTTCTTTGCTGGACGCCTTGGTGGCCTCTATGATCAGTCAGTTGAGTTCTAAAAAGCGCATCCGTTTTTTAAAAGCAGACCAGATACATGAACACCAGAATCAAGAAGCTAAGTGCTCCACAGTCCCAAGGCTGGTCCGCGAGACCATAAAGCAATCTTTCCGGAAGTGCTGTCTTTCGACCGCGTCCCGAATGACCGGCACTACCAAGATCGTCGCCCCCCCTCACCGGTGGAACAGCATCCGACACCGCCACGGCCTTCGCCTCCGGCTTCCGCAGCGCCCGGGGGGGTCTCCCGATCCGCTTCCCCGACTTCGAGAATCGCGGCAGCACGCCGTTCTTGGCCGGTAACGCGTCCCCGGGCGCTCTCGCCCGCTCCTCGGTGGATTCCGTTCCGGCAGACGCGCCATCCATTCCAGCATCGTCTGGCAGACCCATGGCGGCGTGCTTCTCTCGCCGGAACTGGAGGATGGCCTCCTTGACCTGCCGCGAGGGGCGCCCCATGCGCTTGCCGTTCTTGGAAAAGGGGCGCTTGTCGAGCGCCGCGACCCAGGAGTCTTCCAGCCCAGACTCGTCTGCAAAGAGGAAGCGCATGTGAAGGTTAGGGTCTCCAGATTTGGACGAGCACAGGTTAGACAAGCAGAGATGTAATCGAAGCTGGAAGAAGGTTTGCAACGCGGAAAGTTGATCGAAGTCAGGACCCATGCAACGCAAACCTCGTGATAACACAAATTGCTGGCAGCCCAAGGCTAATCTAATGAACTACGGCTGGAGTAGAGTGCCGGCTAGAAGACGTTGAGCTTCTGGTTTCGTTCGACCTGCATGTTCTGGACAGTGCTATCACAGTCGCTTTGAACAAGGAGGCCAATATCTCCGCATGGAGAACGAATAGGACGTTGGCCATGTGATATGGGTCGCAGACGGACAGTGAGTATGAGCTTGAAAGCGAAACAAGGACTGACCTTCGTCGAACGACTGGTTGCTGTTGAAGCTCCCGCCTCTTTGTAGCCGCGGTTCCTCCTTCAGCAGCTTTGGCGCTCCCATCCGCGGCAGCGCATCGTCCACCCCTTCTCCCGCAGCCCCCGACTCGTCCCGCACTTTCTTCCGTCCGGAGCCCCACGACCCGGACCCGTCCGAACCCTCCAAACCCTGCGAGTCCTCGCCGACGCTGTCCGCGCCTAGCTCGCGCCGGCCGCGCATCAGGCTCTGTTGCAGCAGCGTGGGTGGCCGGGCACCCGGCTTTTTTACCCCCCCGTGCTTGGCGAGCAATTCCGGAAGCTGCCCCCCGTGCAGGTTTTCCACCTCGGCCATGAGCTCGATCATCCGGATCGGCGGCCGGCCCATCCGGTTCCCGTTCACCGAGAGCGGTCGCGTGTCGAGCGCCGCGAGCCTCTGCAGCGTGCTCTGCAGCACGCGCGCTTCGTCGCTCTTGTCCGCGCCCGCGTTTCCGAACGCCGTGCGCTTCCCTTTCTTCGCGGCAAAGCCCTCCGGCCCCTCCGCCTTCCGTTTCAGCCGGGCGAGGATCCCCCGGCCCTCCGCGCATCGCGGCGAGTCGGCTTCCGAGCTCTCTTCCCCGTTCTCCCGCGCGACTTGCCGGAGCTCCGCGGCTTTCGCCAGCGCTGCGCGGAGCTTTCCCGTGGACTTGAGCACCATGTTCACGCGCCGGTCTCTCTCGACCGCCTCTTCGGATGCGACTTCGTTCAAACTCCAGGGGGGATACTTGGAGCCCGGGGCTTGGGACTCGGGGTCGGGCGGACGGTTAAGGGCCGTGAGAACCTTGTGGCGGTAACCACGGAACCAGCGGTTGACCTGCTTGGAAATGCTCACGTGTAAGCATTCTTGACTGGTACTTGAACCTTTAGTGAGTCAGCAACCTACCCATATTGGGAGCGCGTGCAGTGGTCTCCGTTTGATCAAAGGCATGAGTTGGATTTCAAGACATCCGCCGCTCGGCAGCACAATCGACTCCGCCGAAAAACGTGGCAGTCAGAATCAAGGAATCTCTCCAGAGTTTGAAGCACGTGGAGAAGCTCGTTCTACGCTCGTGAAGCAGACGAGCTCTCAACCCTGTTGTTCATACAATGTTGCTGTCTGCATGCTTATTCGAAGGAATGAACGGAGGCCCACCTGATCAATGGGCAGCTTGAGCTGTTCACACAGCTCTTGCTTCTTTTCCAAGCTCGGCAACTGGTTCTCCAAAAAGGAGGTCTTCAACACCTGCATCAACAACAGCAAGGTTGGGTCAGGGATTTCTAGTGCTCACTTTCTTCAGCCGCATTGTGAAAGGTTCCAAAAGATGAGGCTCCAGGTGCCTGATCGAAGCGCCCACAAAGAAAGCCAACGGGAAACCCGCATCCCAGTACAGAGGAAGAACCGCTTTCATCGTTATAAGACTGCGTCTGAATATATCGAACAGAGTGTTGACCCCAATCACCAATACCCGTCTATACCACAACGCGCCCGCATTGCTTCCGCCCCAGGGTGCACTTCAGATAGCCACATTCGAGAACGAACGCTGGTTCCAAATGGGCCCGACCAAAAACTTACATTGTAAGCAACGTCCTCCAGCTCCGGTCGATACCTCGAAGCCCTCGCCTGCTCTGTCCGTGCATTTCCAGCCGCCTCCAGCACGCCGTTTGGTTTCTCTTCCTCGCCACTCTCCACCGCTTCTATCTTGACCTCCACAGCTCTCTCAACCTCCGCTTTCATACCTTCTGCTTCCCGAGGCTCAGCCCCTTCCCCTTCCCTTTCTTTTGTCCCCGTGTCCGCGTCCCCAGCCGCCGCGACTATCGTTTCTACTTCCGCCTCCTGCTTAACTTGAGGAAGCGCCCCGTCGTTCTGCGGCGGGCCGACGTCAGCTTTTGGTCGCGGAGCCCCCGTGACGTCGGTGGTGAAGAGGGGCTCCTCCAGCGCGTTTTTTGTCCGGCGTTTCTTGGCCGCTCCCTCCTCGTCCTCGTCGGAGTCGTCAGTGACGTCATCGAACCCGAACAAGGCCTAGCGACAAAACCGGAGTGTCAATGTTTAACTTTTGCACCCAGATGAGCATCCAATACCGCCCTCCATTGCCTCATGGAGTACAGCCAATAAGAACAGGCGCCACCGACATATGCGAGATGCAGAATGCAGATTCACAACCTGAACGTTCTTGCAGCAAGCTGACGGCCTCTATAACCGTGTAGTAGTTCAGCTGCTACCACCGAAATTTCTATCCGGGAGTATGGTAATCACGGCCAGCCTCTTGACGATCTGGGCGTGTCAATCTCGTTCTGAATTCCTGTCTCAATTTCCAACCGAAAGCAATGACGAATAGCTGGAACTCTGACGTGTTCAAGTTCCTCTTCGCAGGCTTGGACTCAAACTGGAAAGCCCTCACCACATAATATCGAAGAACTCGCAGACTTCAAATTCTAATCTACAAGAAGGCTATCTCCATGAGCAGCCAGGCGACTTACGAAATTGAGTATCCTGTAATCGACTGGCGTCCTCCTCCGCTTCCCCTCGATGATGAGATCCTCTGGCCTCTCCTCCACCTCTGCGGGCTCAGTGCCGATAGCATCCGGACCAACCTCCTCCAAAAGAGCCTTCGCCTCCTCCTCGCTGATCTCCTCGTCCATATCGTCGTCCGAAGTGTCCGAATCTCGGCTGGCTTGGTCCTCTGGAACGTGAAACAGTGCACTCAGCGACGTTGCAGTGCACTGTCGCTAAAACCCTGAGTTTCTGAAATGGTTTGTTGTATAGTCCTTTGAACTGTAGGTGATTTCGTTCGGCTTTCTACTTTCTTGCTGTCCCTTACATCTATTATTTATTCCTTGTCGCCCGATTTGGAGCAGGTAAACGACTCCAACGCTTGTATTCAGGAGCTCATGATCCTCGAATCAACGCCAACAACTTACAAGCTGCTTGAGTCCTGTCATTCGCCGTCATGGCACAGCAAGCTGACCAGAAGCATCAGTGAACGCCTGATCCGCAGTCCCGTCACGCACAGCCATCTTTAAGTGCAGTGGATCTTACTAACGACCTCAAAAGGCAGTAAGAGAGAAGCTTTGCCAGAACCAGGAAGGAAGGTGCAACACCATTTCCATCAATCTGGCCCGAAAGGATTCATATGTCTTACCTGTTCCAGGCACCGTCTCTTCCCCTTCACTGTCCCCCTCTTTTGCCCCGCTGTCCTCTTTGTCGGGATCGTAGTCCTCATCAGCTGAGTCATCGGACGGCCACTCAGAGCTTTGCGGCACCTTGGGGGACGTGCCTGCGGCTTCTTGTTCAGCTTCCTCAGAGAACACGTCCTGCCAGGAGAAAATACACAGCTTTTAAATGTTAGTCAATGACAAGCAGCCCACAATCAAGAAATCAAGGAATCGTTCCTCTTATGAGCAACTGCGGTTGAACTCCAAAGGGAACAAGGACAAGATTAGAAAGTTGACCAGTTGGCCTGTTGAGCTGATACTTCTGGTAGGCAAGAAGCGGGGAAATGTCAGCAGGCGACTTCCATCTTCAGAAGGCTGTTCAGATGGCCGTCTCAAAATGGAAGCACTGTCCGCAAACGTTGACATGGTGAAAGCTGCCTCACCTGCCAGGAGCTGGTCATGAGTAGCTTGGTGCCAAACTGCTTGTTGATGGCGTGTATGCAGTCAAGCTTTACGTCGCAGGCGGGGCACAGCCAGCTCTCCTCGTCGGCGGGCACTGGAGAGTAGAGATTCCTCCATTTCAAGAATGCATAGCTAGAAAAAGCTGCCTGTATTTGACGCGGCTCACAAGGCAGGCGAGCGGAAACAATGACCCTACTTGTCGATCCCAAAGCTTCATATCAAGATCTAGAGCAGAAGCCTGACCACCGAGGTCAAGCCACCCGGTCAGTATTGGAAGGGAGGGGAAATTGGCCTGGCTTCAGTGCATCAACACTAATAGTGGGCTGATTTGAGACGGCCGGTCGCAACCAGTGGAAGCATTTCAATGGTATCTCCTGTAAATCTCGTCAGGTGCATTGATGCACAATTGTTGAGGAGCTCACTTTTGTCGGGTGTAATTGCCGGCTCCAAGCAGTATTGGTGGAAGGCGCGTTCACAGCCCCCGTCGCAGAGCAGGATGTCATTGCTGGTGGTGACGTGCCCAGTTTGACAGACAGCGCAGTTTACCTGCACCATACACAAGCAGTACGTACCACAATCAGGTTATGAAAAACTGCGCAACCATCAAAGTTACCCAAGCTTCCTTGTACTTGTCCTAAGTCAATCTCTAAGCATGAGATAAGCCCTCCAGCCAGCAGTGGAAAATCACACTCTGCAACAAAAGGTAGGGTGGCAAGTACAGCTCAGAAAGCTGCTCGAGTGGGTAACTTTCAGATAAGTTTCAGACAAGTCCTTAAAAAGCAACATCTTCTGCACAGACTCTGCCCGTACCAAGTGATCGAGATGGAAGTGCAGGCAGATCCTGCAACAAACATCATTCGCCCTTTGTGGAAAGCCTTAAGGAGAAGAACCGACTCGACTGACTGAACAAGGTGCAGAATGAAACAAACCTGTTCGTGCTTCCTGCGTCCCCTCTCTTTCTTCTGAGCCATCTCTGCAATCTCATGGTTCATGAGAACCTCCAACTCCTGCACTGCTCCCCTGATAGCCAGCTTGGAACGATGAATCTGACTGCGCGCTCGTAGGAGCTCCTCCTCGGGTCGCAACTTCTCGTGGCTGTGGCAACAAACAGACAAAATGTTCTAGCAGCATAAATGAATTCCATCGAGCTGAAAGTTCTTCCAGGCTGTAAATGCCAGCTGCCCTCTGGTTCGGTTTCTATCAATTGGGTGAGGATTGTCAGATAGTACGCTATGCCAGCAGGCCAAGAACCAATCCCCAAAATGGAAATGTCACCAACTAACTAGAAAGTAAGGGATGATCCTGATGGTGCCTTGACTGGGACCGTTTTGATTAGTTACCAAAGGTTCTTCACAGGATTTCAAATGAACTTCAGCAATGCCCTTCGTTCAAAAAGTCGCACGTTATTAGAATGGCATCTGCGATGCCCTTGCCATCAGATCCTTTGATGTAACTGAATCTTGGAAGTTTACTTAGCTATCGATTAAGTGAACCCATAGTCCCCTGGCAGGCTATCTTGCCATCCTCATCGGTCTGTGTCCATAAGCGAAACCACCCATCAAAACAACTTAGCGCATTTCAACGCTATCTTGTTCATAATAATTGAGTAGGACATATCAAGCCTAGGTAAAAACTGAATTAGATAGAATGCGAAGGCAGAAGAAACGACCTGAATCAGGATAGTTGAAATGGGATTGTTTACCCTTCAAACATTTCAGGAAACCAGCACCTTGTGATGTCAATGAACAAAGCTTTGACCCTTCTAAACTTGTTGGAAAGGCTCGTATGAATGTAGTAGACAATATTGGGACATTGATTGCTGGTGGTAAAGCACAATGAGCAATGTAACCTTTAGTATTGAACACAGCTTGCAACTAGCATAATGCATACAAAGAAGTTGCCTCAAATAAAGAAAGGTGGTGTATCTTTCACTGACTCAAGCACGGGTCTATCAAGCTTGAAATTGCAGAGAAAGATATTTACAATCCTCAAATCACAAGAACCAGAGTCCTTTCAAAGTGAGGTGCCACCATTGTCGAGAAAGCAATTAGGTGGAAGTTTCAAGAAAAACCAGAAGGTTCAGAATATTTCAAAACATTGAAAAGTTCTACCAGCGTTTGTCCTCAATACCTAGTATGTAATGCACTTGGTACATGCTCTCCCTTTGCAGCTTGTTGCAAAAACAGGAAAACATCCTTATAAATAAGACGCGAGTTCCTAGAAGAGAGCTTCACCCACCTTCCTGAGTATGCTTCCAGGAGTGCCTCCTCCCGTCTGATCCTTGCGATTTGAGTCTTGATCCTGCTTCTCAGCCTGCCAGTGCTAACTGGGACTACAATCTTCTTGGTTCCCATGTCTTCCTGCTCATTCCCCTCTCCATCCTGGACCTTTTCAATCTCTTTGAAGTCAGTTGCTCTTTGTCTAAGAATTGGCCGGGGGGGTACTGGTGCACCGACAAGCACCTTTTTCTTGTGGCTCTTGTGAACCTTGTTTGCTGGTTGCTTATCAGAAACATTAATGTTTTCTCCGAATTCTGGCTTAACTTTGTCTAACGATTGGCCAGCAATGGCGTCCAAGCCTAAAGATTTTGCTGACGACCGTCCCCGCTTAAGGAGTGGCTTTTTGATCAACTTCGCATCCCCCTCGCTCCTCTGCAAAGCTGGCTCAACTTCATTTTGCAACTTTGCAGACGGCCTCCCTACCAGCAGATTCTTCTTTGAATCTTCAACTGCTGCAGCCACTTTCGCAACACCTTCCTGAGCTTTTGTAGCACTGTCGGACTGAATTGGTTTTCCTATGGGTGGTGCCGCAGAAGCAGCTTTCCTAACCGCAGCCACTTTTGTTTTTGTTCTAAGCTCGCTCTTGTTTACAGTGCCCCCACAGCTGCACCATCGTGCGGGGCACCCGCATTTCCGAGTTCCCTGTGGCATTCTCTACCTCCACAACTCACCAAATCCTATATCCGTTTTTTTCCTAAACATGAGAAGCAGCGTGCCTAGTCAGGAGAATGCACCTCCAACAGTTGGAGATAAATACCGGATGCTGCGTGCAAGCTATGTTCCAAGCCAAAGCACCTCTCTACATCAAAGAGCCAGGAGACAACCTACAAATGGGCATAACAAGTAATCTGTCCCATCAATGGTCATCAAAGTTGGGGCCAAAGCATCCTCCTCTTTGACCAAACAATCTGGTTCTTGTCATCCTTACCAACTCCCTAAGCTTTGCTGGTTTGTGAATTGCAGCTGCAACTCTCCACACTAAACCTTCTACCTACTTTCTGGCACCTGCAAAATGGCGCCTTTCCTCCCGAGGGCAAGCTCCTCAAATGAAGATCCTTGCATTTGAAATCTAGGAATTCAAGTTGACCAAATTAACGGAGGTACGATTCTTTGACGCTAGAGGATAACTATCTGTTTCCCCCGACTGAGCGCACCGACGACAGAAGCTGTCCCCACGCGTGGGTTTCCACTACGACCGGTTTGATCCACCGACCAACAACAGCTGTTGCTCCTCGTCAGTCCTACTTGTCGTAGCTGACATTTTTTTGCACAACAGCAGCGCCTGCGGCCTACCCGCCACATTGAACTTCAGGCTCCTTGTGCTGGCAATCCATGATGCACAAAGATCAGACAAGAAGCAAAAGCTGCAGTGCTCCAGCCTCCAGGGGCGATTCGCAATTACGCAACTGCCCTGCAACTGCCATGGACGTAGTCACGTTTGCTACGTTCCATCTTCAAAACTTTCTCTGACGAGCAAATAGCTAGTACCACCTTATCTGAAAGACAGTATGCAGCTGCATTTGAGTAGCGACGGCAGGCCAATATACGTATACGAAGCATGAGAAAATATGAAGCTTATGAAGATTCTCGACTGTACAAGTTCAGCTCTTGATCAGCCAATCAGCGGCAGCACATGTGCGTCGCCTTCAATCAAATGAGATTCAGCTCGCATTCTATTATAGTACGGACTTATAAGTGGTTCCTGCATGGTGGAGGCGGCACCCCAAAATCGTGCCCTCAACAAGTCTGCAATTCTAGCTAGTCATCACATACGAGACGATTGTTCACTGTGGATGACACATGGACATGGTGAAGGGCCGCGTGAATGTATTATTTGCCATTGCCACCATCTAGCAAAAATGATCATCGTCTTATCTCCTCTCGTGAACTAGTTGCATCGACTGAAGAGAGACCACATTACCACGTTCACAACTTCGAGTCGCTCGCGGATGGCGCGACGCCCAGGCATTTGAGTAAAAAGGCGTACTCGAAGGCTGTTTCTTGGAGTTTATCAAACCTGCGAAAGAACACAGGCAGCTTTTACCATCCGGGATGGGCAACATGGAGCGGATCACTCTGCGAAAAAGAGTGGACACCCTGGACAACTTGCTGAGGCGCGTCAATACTGAGAAGATTTCGCATAGTGACTTGAGATAGCAAAGACGAGCACGACGCTGAGCAACTTTTCGGTCCTAACTGTGGTGGGCTAAACAGACAATCAAGGCATCTTCGTGATGCGAGATGTGACCCTTCTATGCTCGAGAAAGAAAAGCTCAGGCAGTCCGCTGACCTGCCAGACTTGGAGAAGTGCCCAGCGCCCGTGTCGCACTTGAACATCAGCAGCCGGTCGTCCGTCTTCGCTTCCCGAAGTTTCGCCACCCACTTGGCGGGCTCCCAGTAACCGACCCTGGAAACGAGGATGACCCGTTATTTTCGACAAAGTTGTCTCAGGGAAGAAAGAGAAACCGTCGGAAACGAGGACAGAATGCGTTTTTCCCGACAGATTTACTTAGGCAGGAGAGAAAAACCGTAACAAGAGCGTCGAATATCAATGTTGCTGCGAAAGACTGACAGTACCCTGGTTCTGTCGTCTTCGTCGCGAATGGATTGCAATCCTGGTTGATCCGTCCTCCATCGCAAATGAATGCGTTCACCTTAGACTACCTTGAAGTTATCTTGACATGCTCAACTGAAGCGCAATAAAGAGCCGCAGAAGCTTGGCACACTTAGACCCGCTTACAGCCGGGTCTCAGGGAGGAGCCGCAACGAAACAATCAATAATACCCGCTACTGAGATTCGTTGAAAAAGAAAGGGCTGGTCTTCAATGCTCTCAAGAACTCTTTGCATTCCTGATGAGTTCGTCAGCAACATAACACCTCAATACCAAGAACAGCTAAATCCAGCCAACTCGATCTACCCATCTCATGGCGCCTCAAAATCCCGAAGAACACGCAGTGCCTGTTCCCACCGCAGCAAGGCGCCCATTCTCACCACCGCAAAGAGCCTGTTCTCACCGTGGATCGTGCAGCCCCGCCGTGACCAGCACGTTCGGATACTCCGCCGCTTTCACGTTGTCAATCGGTGAGTAGCTCTTCATGTACCGGTAGTACTCTTCTTCCTGCGGGTTGCCCCACTCCTCCCACTCGATCGTCGTCAGCGGAATGGTCGGGTCCAGCATCGTCGTCAGAACGTCGACGAACGGAACCCCGGCCAACGCGGCTTGGAACAGGTCGGGGCGCAGGTTGAGCGTGGCGCCGATCAGGAGCCCACCCGCCGATCGACCCTGCGGCAAGGAACGCCGGAAGTAACTATCTGAAGCGCGAAAAGCCATTGCCGTTTGAAGCGCTGTTCGCGAACAACGAGGATCTGGATGGTAAACTCGAAGCAGAGCCGAGAGAAACAAAAGTCTGGCCGACTGCGAGAGAGTCTGGCGGGATCGGAGGTTGAAAGTGGCGCTGATCCGATACCCCCTGTAGCGAGACCCATCTGTGAGATTCACGGAGAACACTCAAGCAAAGTCACCACGTGGTGTAACAACGTCAATCGTGCCTCTGACCGTGTCTAATCAAGCCGTGGATGGGTCCCTCGTTTGGGAAAGCTGCAGAGTTAGTAGCGAGGAGGTGCGGCAAAAAGTCTTTTGCTTGGGAATTCCCCCCGAGGAGAAGTGTAAGGGTCGAACGCCTACCCCAGACGCGATCTTTGAAGGGAAATGAACGAGATACCTCGGAGGAGTGGCGCTGCATACTTAAGTTACTTGAACATTGCACTGATGGAATGCGAACCCTGACACCGCAAAATAGTGCTCGCTTGCAAAATAAGCGGCCACATTGAGCTGATTGGCAGACGTACATCTGGCCGCACCCCAGCTGTTCAAATCACTCAGTTTTCGGTTTCAAAATGGCTCATTCTTTGCCACTTTGCCACCTGAAACGACAAAAATGATCACGCGGTTCGAAGCCGAATCCAGGACAAACCCAATCCTGACGGAAGCAAGCTCACCTCTATAGACAGCTGGTTTGGCGTCGTCCACTTGTCTTTGATCAAGTGCTCCGCTGCGGACACAAAGTCCACGAAGGTGTTCTTCTTGTGCAGGTACTTGCCGTTCTCGTACCACTTACGGCCCAGATCGCCGCCCCCCCGGATGTGGGCGATCGCGAACGTCACCCCCCGGTCAATCAACGCAAGCCTGGAGGTGAAGAAAAAGGTTAATAAAGGCAGATTTTTAAGAGGTTACTTTCAGGCTTAGGGAAACGGGAGCGAGGGTAGATTTGAGAAATGACTGTTTGGATTAGGCTTCGCACTAAATGAATATTGTAGGCTTTTTCAGAGAATCCAGGAAAGATCGCAGCAGGGAAACGGGACAAGTGACAAGTATGCTACAAAAGGTTCACTAGCGCTCGCTTGGGCAACTATAGGTATGGTTCTCGGGGTTGGGGTTTGAGAACTCCGAGATGAGCGAAAGCCCGGTGAGAAAGAGCCACGCGACCAGCAACAGGCACAATGATATCTAAGCAGCGGGGAAGCATGGTAGCACATGCATCTTTGGGTAGCGGTGAGAATTCTCGGAGTCAGGGTACCAAATCGACAGTAGCAAATGCGCTGGATTTCTGCGAACAATGTTGCCTTTCACCCGCCAACAGCCGTCGAGACTTTTACAATGACTAAAGACCTGGACAGTTGGAGTGCTTCAATGCAATCAGCGGGCTTGTAGAGGCGGAATCCGAGAATGTCACGGGAAAAAGGCTATCCTTGAGACGGGATTCGGGCTCTCAAGCGTACTCAGCAAAGCCCAAAAAGCCCAAGTTGCAGCCCCTGGTAAAATCAAGATTAAGCAAGTAGTTAGACTTCCAAATATCGACGAAGCCTGAATGGACGTCATCTGAATGCGCCCTGGCCCTCACCTGTTCGCACTGAACGAGGCGTCGATCGGGATCTCGTAGCTGCCGTAGCCGTATAGATGGAGCGGTCCTGGAGCGCCGGGGTGAGCGTCGCTCGACCCCTCCCTGTGAAGGGGGTAAAAAAGAAGTTAAGCACTTAAGGCTGCCGTACTTCATCCTCACTCCAAACGATCAGAATGCACTGTGAAAGACTTGACAGACTTCTTTGCACGAGTTTTAAAGTCCAGGACAGCAGAGACAGCCCGACGCCTGCTTTGAAGGAGCGAACGCAGATGAGAACAACGTAGGCCGTCCGAGGGTTTTATTTCTTTGATTTGGGTCTTTCTTCTATCTGCTTTCAAGCTCGTGGCGTGCTGCAGAACGTAGACTACCTGGTGCAATTCTTCGCTTGCCTGTTCTGCCAGACCAACGCATGGGCACTGCAATCCGTTGTACGTATTCAAACTTTAGAACAGCGGAAAGACAACCAGAGGCTTGATTCGTGGGACCGCACTTAAGGGAAGCGCAAGAGTTCTTCTTGGTGTCTAAAGGACGGATCGGGTGCACTCCATGTTTCTATGCTTGTACCTTGCATGAGATCGCAGACCACTCCTGTTTTGCCACACCAGCGAGCTGGGCATTTCGGGAAATAGTGTCTACGGGTAACTATTACAGTTCTCCGCCTCACCTGTTTTGCCAGACCAGCGAGATGGGCACTTCGGAAAGAGTGTCTACGGTCAAGTAGTACAGTCCGCTGCTGACCTGTTTTGCCAGACCAGCGAGATGGGCACTTTGGTCCCATCTTCGGAGGTCGCCCACACGCGGGCTGTCCGGTACTTGGCTGGGTCGAAGCCGCCCAGCACCGGCTGCACCTTCTTCAGCGCACGCTCGCCAGTTGTCAAATCGTAGTCGTACGTCTGCACAAGGAACAGATTATCGCGTCGCCCACGTTCTTAAGCTGCAATCCTCAAGCACCAGAACTCTTGCTTTTGCCACGAAAAATTCAGGTACGCACCCGAGAAGCAAATAAGTGTTGGCGGATTCGAGCTGGGTTGAAAGGGTCGGGAGCCTGGTTAGCAGTCAATGTCAACCACAAGGAGCAAGACGGGGCCAGTAAAAGCTGTGCCCAGAGCTTGGAACAGAGGGGGGGACAAGGCAAGCATTTCAGTGGCAGGACGGACAAACTACCTGGCAACAGTAGGTACTAATTCCGACCATAGTAGCTTTCGGTCCCAACGGCTCGCAATCCGCTCAGTCTGGTATTACGCTACCTTTGCGTACAGGAAGTCCATGGGCACGTCATGGAAAAAGCGCAATCACATCAGGAAAAGAGAGTCACCGTCTTTAGCCTATAAGCAAGCCCCTTTCTTGATGCAGAACCCAACGGGCATCGTTGCGGGGGCTGCTCAGGCAAAACGTCGCCGACCTTCGATCGTCCCTTACAATGATCGTCGCACTCACCGAATAAGGCGTCTTGAGCGACGTGTATCCGAAGCGCAGAATGTGCGACTTGAACTGCGAGCTTTCCGGTTCCAGCGAGAACGCCGACTCGTCGAACTGGATCTTCCGCCCCTCGGGGAGCGTCTCCAACGGTTGTCCGCTCTCCGGAAGATCGTAGACTGTGATGGTGGTTAGACCGGATTGGCAGTCGCGGGCGAAGATCGCGATGTGGCGCTCGAAAGGCTCGACGTCATCAAGGCGCGCGCTGCATTCAGAAAAAAAGGTATGTTGACAGACTCCGGAAAGCTTCAGCGTTTTAATGTCCCTCTGACCAGAACGGTGAAGATGGGAAGCTTTGGTGCTTTCTGCGGCCACGCAATTTCTCGGTTTCAATGAAGGAAAACCGTTTTGCGGAGATAGTAGAAGCAAAATGGTGCATCAACTTTGCAATGAGTAGGGAAGTTTTCCGCTGTCGAGACGGCCTTATATGGGATGGACGGATCTGAAATCAGTCTCACATCAGTTCGCGTCATTGCCAGTCCTGACGTGGAGCATCAGGCCCAAGATAAAGAAGACAATTGACACCCTTTTCCCGCTGTCAAACCGGCCTCGTGTCAAGGAGAAACGGAATCTGAGATCTATCTCAATCTATCTTCCCCATCATCGCCAAACCTGAAGTGGACCATCAGACTCAAATCAGTTACAGATAACAAACTGACGACTTTATTGAAAGGAACCAAGCTTTAACGCGCTGTACAAATCCAACCAAGCGCCTCACCAGGGCAAGGTCTCTTCATATCAGGATAGCGAGTAGGCGGCGTCATGTCAAACCGTATTGCCTCTGATTTAGTAGCGTTGAGAATAACAGCAGAGCACTCTTAACAGACGCTGAGAAGCCGGCCCATCAGTAACAGAAAGCAGTCTCGCTCCTGATCACGTCGTGCAATAAGCACCAGGAGTCGCTCTGGGGTGCGGCATACGTAGCTTTCAGCAGGAGGAACGGCCTACAAGTGCCCTGATAAGGTAAGCTACCAGTGGTGCCTGCAGATTAATCTAATGCAATAGGCCTCAATTGTTGGCAGCGGCTCAGCAGATAGAACCCATCTTGAGGTCAAACCTCGAGAGGCTTTCATAGCCGCTCTTCGCTGGCAACGTCAAGCGTCGAGACAATACAGAATAACTAACCAATGCTTTCCCAGCCCGTCTGAAACATTTACGGTACGAGTGTTTCACGAGGAGAAACTCGACTCTTGGGGCTCCTGCTTTTAAAAGGTCTATGCAAGACAGACCCAGAAAGGTTCCGAGGCTGCGAGAATCCAAAATTCATGGTGATACATCCTGTGGTTTTCAGGATGCAAGATTGCAGGCTTGCGCAGTGTGTTTTGCGAGCCACTCTTAAGTACCAACGGACTTCAGTACCAAGGGGCAAGAGCTGAGATCGCGGCAGCCAATACTCTGGCCTCGAAAGATGGTGGGTCGAGGCGCTGGGTGGAATCAGGTATGCAGATTAAAAACGCTTATACAGGGAACAAGCGTAAACTTAACCTTACATAAGAGTACAATACAAGACAGGGGTGGGGTGAACGTTGCTTCAGAAAATTGTCACTGAAGCTCAAGCAGCCTCTACATGGACGAGGAAGTTGGAACGCTTTCGTACAGGACACTGTACGGATTTCAAGAATCGGAAATAGCGGTTTAAGTATGCCAAGATTAACTCCTCACTATCCAAGCAGTGGGCTTTGTTCCATTGCGAGTCTCTCAATCGGTGGTAAAGCCCCAAGCGTTTCCATTATGGCCCCAGTCCACGCAACATAAGAATGCCCAAAACTTTGATTCTCTTGATACGGCTGTACGCAAGCGCATTTTCCGATGAGCAACACGTGTGAGTCAGGTGCCGGAAGAGATGTCCAACACAACCATCGGAGCCTCGGCTGGCCACAGCAAATTTTCCAACAAACGTCCGACTTCAGTGGAAGGGTCCCATCGTCCCCTTGAGCATCACTCAGCCTTCAAAACGCCGACCATTGGCCGATTGCAACGTCATCGTCACCACGTAGGTTTCCCACTCTGCACTTTTCTGCTGTGGATGACGGTCAGTACCGCGACAGATTATGTTGCCTCTAAGGCCTGACCTCCTAAGACGGCTCAGGATGGACGCTGAGGGATGACGTAGAACGTCAGATTGCTCCTCATCGCTGCCGCTGCATACACTGCCAACAGCCGGCAGAAACAAATGCATGACATTTTTGCGAGACTTTCCTTGCAAGATAAGCCGTAAACGTATGTGTAAGATCATCGCAAAAAAGTATACACTCGCTTTCAGTAGCCCGAGTTGCAGACGTAAAAGCACAGCCGCCAATAGTACTGGACAGAAAAAGCTTCTGAGTGCGTCACAATTATTGTAGCTGATACAACTCAAGGCCAGGCGGCTCAATATCCCTCTGAAATCTGAATCCTATTATCTCGGAAACAGGTGCTGACTTACAAGGTGCTTGGAGGTGGTCATTGAGCAGCTGTTCAAATCAGTTTGTCGAAGAAGCACAAAAGGCTCCAATGAATCGGCTCAGAACGGTAAGCCCATGATGAACCAGCGCATACTTCTCCTGGGTGGAAAAAGGGGTGACAACATAGGCCGGCACCTCTATCGAGGAACCACTCGTGTTTGCTACCAGAGGCTGGTCAAGTCAAAACGGCAGAAAGCACCGGGATCGGGCGAGCAGCCTGGCGCGCACGCTCTTGTTCACGCCGGAAAAGCCCCTGAACCCGCTGACTTCGTTACAAGACCGATAAGTTTGCATGTGGGCGCCTTTCCCAGTGCGCTCATCGTCGTTGCACTCAAGCTACTGCTTAATCACCTCAAGGAGTCAGACCAATCCAGCTTGAGGTCAAGTGTACTAACCTCCACAGAAACGAGTACCAATTTTGTTTAATTCAACACCACCAAGCTTGATTACCGGCCCCAATAAGAGCTCCTACAAAGTTGAAACATTCGCGCAAGACGAACTGAGAGCTGAAACAGACCAACTGGAACTGAAACTGAGACAGACCAATAGGAATTTCGCGACCCAATGGCTATAGGGGCTTGCTGTACAAAATAGCCCGATCAGAGCTTGTTCTTCCGTGTTGGGGCCGTCTGATCTGAACCACAATCGCAAAACAATGTACCCTGGCCCAAAGGACAGGAAAAATCCAAAGAAGATGCGAAAGCTGGTGCTTTCAAGCGGAGCCCTAGGGTTAAAATCGAGGGGAGCTAGCGAAGGCAACGAACAACAGAAGTTGTTTTGACTATCTAACCGACATTCACAATAGGCCAGGTCCCGTCCTGCATTATCCACCCCCGACAGTGGGACGGCCACTGAGCCTTCTGAGATTCTTCGATAGCACCTTACAAAACGGAGTTATGTAGGAGTGTACGACATGAACGAGGCAGACGCCCCGATGTATCGTGGTCTTTATCGCTGCTGGCTGATATACATAAATAAGTAGTTAAGCCTGACATCTAGCTCTTTGGCACGTTGCAGAGCTGACGGTCGCCTATCATGAGGCGCACACTAATCTTCATCGAGTTACGTTCCTGCTCATGAAAACTCCTGGCTAATACTGCCACCTCTTCTCAAGCAATCCCACTCGTTTAGGCACGCAAGATTGTGTTGGGAAAGGGACGACCATTTACAAATCCAAACAGTCGTGTAAACGCACATACGGGCCAGAAGCCCCAATAGACAAAAGCAGACCATCGATTCTTCAAAACTGAGAAAGGAATCGCTCATGCTGCGGCAGACATACCACTCCTAGATTTGCCCTGACGAGCTGGCTTTGGAAAGCCGTATCCCAAACTGGGCCGAATCAAAGCCCATTACCTTGCTCATCATTGCCAGCACGAGCCAGATACTTCGTGGCGTACACAAAAGCGTATCGAGAAACGACAAAATTCCCTTTTCACGATAGATGCTGGTGAAGCGATTGAGATCGGGAAAAGCGCTCATCCGTCCCCTCTCGTCGGGCAGACATAATGCTGGACCAAACTAAACTTCTGCTTCCGATTCTCTTCTCGGAACCACCGAAGGAGTGGGGCTGCAGGCATACACACCAGACAGAAACCAAACGGGCGGATTCAGAGTCAACGAATCAGCAGTCAATGAAAACTGGAAACACAAGCACGACGACAGGCACGACACGAGAAAAAGGCTTCACAAAATCATTATGCTTTGAGCGGCGCCGTACCTGGGGTCGTGGGGAAGGAGGGTTCGTGAGGCGGTGGGGTCGGTAACGGGCGCCACCAGAAGCTCGGAGTTGAAGAGCTCCTCGCTGCGACGCGTAATTAAGAAGTGGCCGCCGCTGTGGGTTACCTGCAGGGATGTCCAAGGTACCGTTGTCGAAGCAAGAAGAGGAGGTGGTAAAAGCTGATGAGATTGACAAAGTCATCGTCTTCGTGGTAGCCAAACAGAAAAAAGTTGCACCGCTGTAATCCCACTTGCAAGACACTTTCACAGTTTATTGAAGCGTACACGTCGCTCAATTGAAATTGCAGATGCTCGTGAACATGCATCCAAAAACGCTCTAAGAGCAATTTTATTGGGAAAAGTAGTTGCCTGGCTCTTTGGGCGTTTCGAGGACAACGCCTTGGTTGTTGCTTTCGCACTATGAGCGCTCACGTGGATAAACGTGGAAGAGGCCCTTATGCGCGCGAGGGAGAAGCGAGAGCGGAAAGAGAGACTATTTCAACAGACCAACACCGGGTCAATGGATTCGCAATACAATCAACTGTTAAAAGCACCGAAGGAAGCAGGTTAGAGAGAGAGAAGGTTGTAAAACGGGCAGTGAGCAGTCGAGCTTCTGGTCGCTACTGCCCGCCAAACTACTCACGTTGACTTCCACGTTCTGCACGCGGGGCGTCAGCATCTGCAGCTCCCCCTCGGGTTTATCGGCATCGAGGAACAGCGCATTGCTGGTGACTGCGCTCCCGGGCGAGACGATAATGTACCGGTCGCTCTCCGTCTTCCCGAGGCCAAGGTAAAAGGCGTCATCTTCTTCGTGAAAGACCAGGGCGTCTTCTGAGGGGTCCGTTCCGACTTTGTGCCGCCAAAGCTGCAAAGTAATCGGTGCCAATGAAAAGTGAGACTTCACACTCCGTAATTCCGAGCATTCATCTCGATGTTAGGGTTTAGGAACCTACCTCGTAGGTGTTTCGAGCTTCTAGCCTGAAAGGATTGAGATGGTCGAGCAATGCAATGGGTTCGCTATCTGGAGCCTATGAATTCTGTTATTCGCGTCTGCAGTACCTTGCAGACACTGAGCCGACTCGCTCAAAACTCTTGTCGGGAGTTCCCAAGACAAGTTCCCTTCGTCGCAGTAGCCTAAGGTTCGCAAATACTAGCTGATTGAGTTCTTCACAAGCGAATCCTAATCAGCCACTTCTGTCGCCCGCTCGGCACGCTCACTACTGCCTCAAACGCCGCCTGACTCCAACTTACAAATGACAAACCGGAGCACTGACTTTGAAAGGCCGGTCAAGGTGGTCTTTGGTGGTATAGAACAGGGTCTCGTTGTCGTTCGCCCAGACCACAGACCCGCTCAAGTCGCTGATGGGCTTCGTCAGTAACTCCTGGCCCGACGCAAGGTCCTGCACAGACCAGCAAGCTCCCTTGTTCAATATTGTCCGCATACTTCGTGCTATTGGTGTCTCGAAGTGTTTTAACTGTTATGCTCGATCACTGTGCCGACAATCCCCGTCCTGACCGACTTCCTGAACTTCGCAATAAACTTACAAGAGGCGTGTGAACCTGGTAAGGACAGTCATCAGAAGCGGTTTAAGACAGGGACCCGAGCGCAGCACATCCCAATGTGCGTTGCCGGCAGACTCCGTCTCCGTAGAATCCAATCTAAAAATCGCCTTAAGCAGAAGTCAAAGATCAGAAAACGGTGTAAGTGCAAAGAGGCCGCAGACGTTTGAGAATCTTTATCCCTCACTTACCAACATCAAATGATGATTATACACGGACGAAAAAACTGAAGGTGTTGGTACGGTACGTAATGTGAGTGCAGACGGCCCAGGTAACAATCCAGCTTCTTTCAACGGTTCCTCTCCTAGATCGCAGATGCGTCAACAGCCTAGCCAGCAGCGACGCATTTTCTCGTGAGCTTCACACCCAATGAGAAATCACGAGCAGATGACAGAACAGGAACCATTTGGCCAGTCGGGGTGTTCCACCCACCTTAATGTGCAGCGTGTACTTCTCCCCGCCCACGGTGTCCTCTGCGTATGCCAGCAGCTTGTGGTTGGGGCTGATCTTGAAACCGCGCACTTGGTAAAACTCCGACTTCTTCGACTCCTCGTTTTCGTCCAGAAGAATCTCCTCAGCCTCGTTGGCGGCCGCGCTCTCAAGCGTCTCTTCCAGAGAGCCAGGGCCCTCGCCAGCGGCGATCTTCCTCCTGTTGATGAAACTTCCTATGTTTGTGTCTTGGAAAAACAACAGCTGGCCGAAGCAGGTGGGGCTATGTTCAGATTAACAATAGTGAAGCCTACCGTGTGTGGTTTTGACCTTATGAACGCCACTCGTTGCTCTGTCTCCCTAGAACCTACTTCGATGTTACAAGCTTCTAAACGCCTAGGACTGACAGATGCAAAATCGATGACGGGGGTTCCTGAAACTTCCCCAGTTTACCACTTAATATCGTCAAAAGGCTTCGATTAAGACACACCACGAAGACAACCGAGAACCCTCCTCCATACAGAACCCGCTTTGCTCCCTACCTGCAGTGCACGCTGTACTGTTTCCCTTCTTCTGTCCGCTTGTAGTAGAAGAACGGCCCCTTCCTCAGCGGCACACTTTGATCTTCCTCCTTGATCCTGCCCCGCATCTCCTTGTATAGCGTCTCTTGGAGGTCCTTGGAGTCAGCCATGACCGCCTGAGTGTACTCATTCTCGGCTTGGATGTGGCTAAGGACCTGCAAAAGCAAGAAAGCTTTTCGGCCAAAGCTTCTTGCTCTAACCTGTTCGACTGCTTGAATGCTCTCTTGTGAATGTTGAATATTGTCATGGATGTTGGTTGAATATTGTCGTTTGAACATGGCTTCAATGTTGTCTTGTTTGTTCATTTTACCGTTGCCACAGCTTTGTTTCTTACTGCCACTCCTTTCCTGCGCCTGATAAATTCGGAAAGTTAGAACTATGCAAAGTAACACAAAAACTCTCTTCAATTGCAATTGATCTCTTGCTAAACAGATGCATGGTGTTACTTAACAAACTTGCGTAAGCTTTTGGGCAAAGCTGGTTGTGTTTTCTAAAACCGTCAGAGTCAGCTCGGTTGAAAAGATCAGCTGAATTCAGCATTCCATCAATCGATCAGGGACGACACATGATTATCAAGCAGCAAAACGAAGTAACTGCTTACATAGTTGCACAAGCAGACCAAAGGCAGCCTGCCCATCCGTGAAGAGACTGATGACTCAGGAGTGTTCAGATGGTCAGTAAGCAGTGGACACCCTATCTAAACATGGAAATGGTCAGAACAGGGAAAGGTGCTGAATCTGGAGCATAGCAAGTGCTCAGGGGCGCACCTCCGGATCCTCTCGCTTGTCGTCTCGCAGCCAGTAGTACGGGTCCTCCCTCTCATCCCCATGGATGACCGGCAGCTTGTACGGGACTTTCTTAGCCCTAGGAGGAGCAGGAATGCTTGCGCCTGCAGGTGCAGACAAAGCCGCTATCTTGTATAATCATGTATAATCATGGGTGTCGTGTTCCCTGACTTGATAGATTGAATGACATGCAACCTGGTCGGCCCCAAACCTAGCCAGAACCCATCGGTGGTGGAATGGACAAACACTTTCTAAAATACATTTTGCACAGGACATAAGGGGACAGCAATAAGAGTTGATTGAAATGCACCGCCGGGTTTAGTGCTGGACTACGTTTGGCGCTTAGACAGTATTGAAAAGGTTTCAGCTCGTTGGGGCTCCAAAAGTATCAAGAAGGATTTACTTTTCAGACTTTTGTTCTCAATTGAGATGGGGCAGCCTGACAAATCCTAGTTGGCACTTGGCATCTTGCCAATTATGATACTCTGCAAGACATGCTGCATCCTGCAACAAGCACTCAAAACACAAGTTGAGAATTCTACCCTTACTTTCCCCTGAACTAGCAGCGGACGCCACCATCTTGTGCGGCCCGAGCAGAGGTCCCGCTAGCGCGACGATGGAAGTGCCCCCCACAATGCACGTGCGTCTGCTGAGATGGACCTCCCGCAGCAAACCCTCTGGATTGTGCAGCGTTTGCGTTGCAACGGTCCGCAGCTGACGGCTGAGCAGAACAAGTGGTGGCGCCTGAGTTGCAAAATTTGACCGAGCCCGGAGGGAACCAACGAAGGCGGAATCTGATGGCAATGTACAATTTGACAAGGGTTTCTTTCCACAGCAGGCTGCAACTTTTGAGACGACACCCGAAGCTCCAGCATGTGCAAGCAATGCTGATCCGCACCGCGCTGCCATCAACCCTTCAGGCAGTTGGAGCAGCACAAAACGCAACGGCAGGCGTGGGGTTTACTTACAATGACATAACTGAGCAGCCACGTTTCAGCCCAAACCTAGTCACAGTGTCCCCAAGTTCTCCTGCGTTTAACCAAGTGGGTCTAAGGGTACCGTCATTTTGTAACTGGCACCCCCCCATATTTAAATCGACCATTTTCGGACTAGTGGCCCCTTGCCA
>DF236979.1:0-33108 GCA_000708835.1 Klebsormidium nitens | reverse complement strand
AATGACTCTTTTGATGCTCATTTTGAGGGACAAACACAAAGATATGTTGGGGAACGCCGCTCATAAGACCCTCCGCTTGAAAGCTCAAGCCGTCCCCCCATAGGGGCCCTGATTCTCAGAATGCCCCCAAGCCCCCCCCCCCCTCCTCCACCCTGCGTCACCACTGAGGCCTCGAGCCCCCCCCCCCCAAATAAATATGGGGGGGTACCAGGTACAAAATGACGGTACCCTAAGTACAGAGCAGTAACGATTAACGCACCAGATTTTGACACGTCGGCTTGGTCTACTACAATCAGCCAAGGCCGTGGATTGACCATCCGGGCTGGCATCGGACGGCCGCTTTTCGACTACTCGGGATTCGGTTTTCTGAAGCACTCCCACGCAGCCTGTACTGTGTACAGCATGTGACTGTGACGGACTCTGATCGAGTGGCCGCCTTCAAGCCCTCAAGGGCTTGCATGAGAATCGTCAGAAGACACGCTGCAAATCTGTCCCTGCGCCCACATCGCATAGCAACAGGAAGCAAAGAAACCCTTAGAGTTGCGCTGCTCAAAACGCTGCCGCGGATTGGCGCTTTCGTGGAGTGCATTGAGCTGGTTCAGCTGTAGTTAGAATCATTCAGATCTGCACTACCCTACAAGAGCCAGCATGGCGCCTGAAGCAGCGACGCCGACAAAGCTCCCAGAGCTGAAGTTCAGCATTGCGCCGGACCGATTAATAGAACTGACAAAGAACGTGCTTGCGAAAAACCAGGTGGGTGTGGACTGCTGATTGGCCAGCCCTTCAAATACATGATCTTGTCCCTAATATGACAGATTTCTGGGGCTGCAGTTTACAAGAAGTATCTGGCACGATTGCAGGTGGTGCAGTGTGGCCAATGCCTTGTGATATTGACCCTCCAGGGAGCCCTTTAGATGGAGCAGAAGTAGCTCTCGTTGAAATGCTTCTGGGAATTCTGACTTACGTACCTATGTTAAGCCCCTGCATGGTGCACCAACTCTGGCAGCTGGCGCCATCTTGTGGAAAGTTTACCTGATGTCAAACAGCAACATGAAGACACACAAGTCCCGAACACTGTTGTGATTGCAAGTTTTATGGCACAGATGGTGTAAGAGATGCTACTTTGAGTGACATCACTGGCGCATCACCAAACAAGTAACATGAGTCAGCTGACACACAGACCTTGACCCGCATGCACCGCTGTCCGCTCTGCATCTTCTTTTTATACGCTCAGTCTTTGACCGCTAGCATAGACGATCACCCCGTCGTTGTAGATACAGAAAGGGTGACGCACCATAATGTTTATGATCTTTTCCGCCGGCTCTCTGTGCTGTCAAGGGGGTGACTTTTTCTGACATGAGACAAGCTGGCGAAGCTGATCAGGGCCTAAAATCACAAAGGCCGTGTTTGTGAATTTCTTTTTGAACATATCAAAGAAAGCCTTGATGTTCTGGAAGCAACTAGAAGCGATGTCGACTTCACTTTGCAGGGCGTGGATGATCCTTTGCTTCTAGCGGATGACTTCAAATTCGCTGCGCCTATCATCTATCTTGGCAAGAAGGAGTTCCTCAAAGCGTTCGCATCTTTCCAGCTGAAAGTTGCATTCCCAGGTAAGGGGTCAAAGGGGTCATGCTACTTGCCTCTAACCATTGCACTTCCCGCCTGCCAGAGGACTTCGGACATGTAAGTTGAGTTGCGTTTATACGAATTGATTGCGGTATAAAGGCCCTCTTTTCCAGTCTGGTCTTGCAGCCGCTTGCTGAGTAAACTGACTTGCAAGGACTGGCACATTGCCGACAAGCAATGATTTCCAAAGGTCTTTACACTAGAAGAGGACAATCCACGGAAGCCTGTTATTCGAACCGCACTACAGACGAATCCTCTTGGCTCGACTTTTTGAAGTCTGGCAACGCGCATGGCTTCTAAAGCTGTCTCTAAACAGTGGCTTTCCGTTTTGCACTCTTTCGCAAGTCCTCGCAGAAGTGTGTCGCTGATTGTCTTGGACTCTGCTTGCAGATGTTGAGGCGAACTTCTACAACTTCTTCGTTGACCCCTATGAACCAAACCGGGTATGGTTTTTCACACGGACCCGCGCTACCCACACAGGCCCTCTCAAGTTCGGGGCACGCACGATTAAGCCCACTTACAAGGTGAGCAGATTGACTCCGAAATGCCTCTTTAGACCCCAATTCGTCCTTTTTGTAAGTTTTGAGTCAATTCTTCAAGAGTCTCTGCGACCGGCTCCCGCTTTTTACAAAGCGCTCTTCATTTTTGTGAGGTTCATTCGATCATCAAGACTCTTTCCGACCCTTTCTTTCCTGAAATGTAAAAGTGGTCGGGAATCCGTTTCTGGACGTTGACGTCCAGATGTTCACGTTGTATCAAGCGAGGACTTTGTTCGAGGGCGACAGACACCTTGAGGTGGCGCCCGTTGTTGAAGGTTTTTGACCAACTCTATGAGACGATTGCCCTTACTTGTTATCTGTTAGACTTACTGAAGTTTTTGACTCGGTATAAGGCACGATGAGGGCGAAGCGCTCAAGCTTCCCAAAGTTCGGGATCTCTTACCGTTTACAAGCAGCACACGACTATCCACTGTCAGTTGTCGCTTGCAATTCTAACCGAGGTTGTCCGGAACGACCTTGCAGCACAGTCTTCTCAAAATTTTCGCCCTGAGGGATCTTGCGCCGTTCCATGATCCACCAGAAAGCTGCAAAACGGCTTTTCCAAAGACGTTCTTGTGTTCCACTTAAGTGACCCCTCTCTCGTTAGCCTGCATTTGGAGCATTCGGAGCTCCTTCTTCGAACGATCCGTCTTTTCTTCTTGTCTTCCCTGCTTCTCCTTCTTAATGAGGATTGTACGTTTCCTTACAGCGTGTTGAAGCGGCCCCCGAAGTGTCGTCGATGACCTTCAACGAAGAGGGCAAGGTGACGAAGCTGACCGTGGGCTATGTGGCAGACCGAAGGTGAGCGCGGCTGACTTCATCTCAAGTCGTCGAATATCGGAACAGATACTCTTTTAAACTGGGTATGGTCATGAGCGCTTCTTTTGGTGCGAGCTAAAAGACGAAAAGGGCATGGCGACCACATTTCTGGGTTTCCTTTGCAAGCCTCCCCAGCAAGCAGGGTCGAGTTGCTCCGCAGAGGCACAACCCGATCATGTATATATTCTCGGACAGAGTTATTAGCAGATTCGACAGCACGTCAGAAGCTTTCGAAAGTAAGCATGTCTAGCGAGTTGAATCCCACGCTGCTAGACCATCCTCGATCCTGTTGTTGGTTGATTAGTCACGGTGTGTGCAAAGTGAAGGCTCAACACAAGCCAATCCTGATGACGGGCAGCTTGCAGAAGGGTCTGGCGTTTAGAACCAGCGATCCATCCATTCATAGCTTGGTTTCATTCTTCTCTCGTACTGTGCAGAGTCGGTAACACTGGGGGCCTTGGAGCACTTTTTGGCATTCTGTAAGTTCGTCTTCCGTTCTCCTTTATGTTACTTTTCGGATAATTCGCGGTCTGTCTGCTGTGCCATCATTGTCTTGGTAGGTTTACTTGATCAGTCGTCTCTCATTTAGTGATCTGCCTCGCATTGCATTTGCACGAAGCTTGACCTTACAGTCCACGATGAAGGGCCCATATATGTTCCACCTAACGAACTCACTCCTGGAACTCTCTGGGTTCGAGTGCGTTGCAGCGAAAGCAAACGCATATTGAAACAAACAAGACGTTACGGAGCCAGTATAGCAGAAGACTAGATTGACGCCTTGCTTTCACTAAACGGCGACTGACTTATTTGCCGGCGAAGCAAGAGGCGGTGCCGATGCTGACGTCGTTTGTGTTTGCAGGTACGCGGTTGGGCACCCGTTGCCGTTCCCGGAGGCACGCCCCTATAAAGCAAGCTGGACATATTGGGTGAGCTTACGCAGCTTCTCAGCCTTTGCGAGATCTGCTGTCAAACTGCAGCCACAATGTTTGTTCTAGCTGTCTGGATATGCACTCTCGCGTCTAGCTTTTAGGGGCTTGTCGCCCTTTGCTTTGGAGTCAGCTTCCTGATTGGGATTTTGTTTCGAATTTGCCAGCCGGGCAAAAGCCCACTCTTTTGAGTCTCTTCTAGAATGCGAGAGATCGTAGCTAAAGAGGTGTCTCCAACCGTAACAAAATCTAACATAGTTCAGGAAAAGAGTCATTGATAGGGCGGGGCCTAAGAAAAGGTGCAAGTCGACTCGCGGAGAGCGCCGTTATCTAGCAGCAGAAAGGCTTATGATAAGTCCGTGGTGATGTCACTTGTCTTCGTACTAACCTCTCGAGAAATAGCGAACGTGCCTAAGTTTGGAGCTTTCTACTGAACTGCGGAAAAAGGTTTTCTGGCTTTTGAAGGTAAAAACCCAGTGCATATTTGGAAGACCATAATCTGCTTTGATGAACACCTGAATCGTCTGGAGTGAATATCTTTGCCGTCTTGAAGCTCCTAAGAGCGTTCATACTTTTCATGTGCAGACCTTCATTACAGTACAACGGGTTTACGGGATAGCAACAAGCTGGGCTCAATACGGCTACAGTCTGGTTTTCGGTGGGAGCAGTGCGCAGGCAAAAGCCGATTGAGAAAGAGACAAGATGATACAAGAAAATAGAGCGCATATGCTTACAGACATATATAGAGTTGACACTCAAGCTTTTTGTACAGTAGGGGTACCGTCTGGGCACTTGGCGTAGCATGCCCGCAACTGAATTTTTGGATGTACTGGAAAAACATCAAACTTGTGCTTTCCGTTTGCATCGTATCGTTGGAAGTGGAATGACCTTGATGGTTTAGCTGGTGAGGTTGGAAGTGAGCACGAGGTTTGATATGTTGAAGTATGCTCGGCCAGAATCATCTCAAATATCGTGACACACTAAACATGTACTTAGCTGCACTCTCGCGTCGGCGCATGTTGAGAAGTACCCAATCTGGACTTGATATTTTAGCAAGTCGAGCTGCAGACTCGTGCAGTGTCTCAAAAGACCACAAGGGGCAGGAAACGTCGTTCATCTTCTTGTTGTTTCGAAGGTTGACGCTTCAAATCATGCAAACGTCTTGTAGAGATTAGTTCACAAATAAGTGAGATCTCAATTCTGCACATCATTGAATTGCACAGGTTGGTTCGCTCGTCCAGCAGATGAACTTGGCCATGCTTCGATCGGAAGCGTTCTTTCGTTTATTTTGCAGTCAATTACGTAGGCCGAGTTGTCGACCTCGCCTAGACACACGCAGTTTACAATGGTCCTTTCTTCTTCGCGCTTTGACGCCTCGCCAATTTCTCTCCCTATGGATTACTGCAGCCATAGGTGGAAAAGTTGCTGACACAGTCGAGGCCTGTGCTACTCGTTTCCCTGGGGCCTTGAGCTCGTCAATCTATACTAGACACCGGGTTGAAGCGTCCTACTAAAGCGCATAAATTTATCTACTTGCACAATTGTATGCTTGTCCAATCATGCGATACCAGCTTCCAGTCGTGAAAGTCAGGTAATGTTTTGTCCCTTCGTGCTGTTCAAAGGAAGGACAATTTGGACCATGAGCGCGATCTAGTCAGTGTCTTTAAGTCAGTTGAACAACTTGAGCACAAAGCAGTGACTTTGTGCAAGCATCGACCGGCATCAGTGCGTTGAACCTAGATGTTCAAGTTGATTCGCGTATTGAGCCTGTCCCAACAGATTGGTAGTATACCAACCTCTCTTCTCGTTGTTCACCACAGAAGATCTTCGAAAGGATGAAAAGGAATCAGTCGCGTCATCACAGTTGGCATCAGCCGTTCCGGCACCCGAAATCATTGAATGGTGCGCTTCTTGCATCGACCTTGTACATACTAGAAGGTTCTTGTGCCAGTCTCTAGTCACCTGATAATATCTAGAGCTGGACCAAAGGAGAGAATCTACGCGCCTCTGCTCCTGGCGGCAGCCCGACGGTGTGACCGGGCCCCAGCCTGAGCTATAGCTGCTTGGCCCGGGGCGCGCCGCTCGCTCGCGCTGGATCCGCGGGCGGCTGGGCCGCCGCGGCCGCGTGTTGATTGGAACCGGGTTCCGGCACGCGCCTGCTACAGCTTGCCCGTCTGCCACGTAGCCGAAGTGACACTTGGCCTGCTTTCGTCGTTCACAACCAGAATGCCGCTCACACCTGGCAGGACACAGCCCTCGGGATCCCTCTAGGCTGACATTCATCTGACGTCATGACACCTTTTGGAGAGAAGAAGCAAGCCACAAAATCAAAGCTCAGGCTTGCCTCCAAGCGCCAGGGCGGTCCAGAGCTGCCAGCTGTGCGTGTCTTTATGGGCTTCGGGAGAGGGGCCCAGAAGCTTGCACTGGCCTTTGCTTCATAACATCGCTGAGAGACTTCCTTTGAATCAGCTGCATTCTGGAGCCTTAGTTCTCCTCTGGATGCAGTACGCGAGCTATAGGACAGACACGGCAGGAGAGCAATGCAACAAGCGATCTATAACGCGCTTACGCACCTAGGCTGGCCAGAGGTCTCTGCGTTTGAGACAGTTGATTGAATGCGTCTGAGTTGAGGCAGGTAGTCCGAGCGGGGAGTTACTTCTTGTTAAAAGAGGGTTGCAAAGCATGCGGATTGACCGCAGCGCAAGATTGATCAACACATGGTAGCACTACAGAGCGGTCGAGATCTGCCGTAACGCGCATTGCAGGGACTACTTTAGCTACCGGGTTGTCAGAAGCGGAACGACTGCACTGTTGCCAAACCAGCTAGGATCAGTTTTTTGGTAACATGCTACGCTCATAACGCCTGATCTCAACATTTGACAGCGCTGCCAGCTAGAAATCTGAGTCTCTTACTGAGTCCATTGTGAACATGGCGGCCACGCAGGCCACTCCCCCTGCAACTGTCATTGACATGCAAAGAGAACCATCAGCCGTAAGCACCGGCCCAACCACCGCCACCCCAGCCGCTTATACAGCACCCCGGGCCTCTTATGACGCGCCCGCCAGCTCTTATGTGACACCTGTCGCGCCCAGCTTGGCGCCAGTGCACGAGGGCTGCTTCGGCGGTTGCGGCCCCGAGTGGAAAAAGCAGTGGTCTTGGAAAGCGTTCAGACTGTCAAACGAGCCAAAGTCACTCTTTGTCGAGCCCCGACAATACTTCTGGCTGTGCGGGTTTAACATGCATCCCTGGCAGCAGTGGACGTTCTTGTTCTACCGCTTCTGTCTGCTCTTCTACTGGGGGGGCTGGATCATCGCGGATGCAACAAGTGGGAGCGGGCCCAAGTGGTTCGTGTACCTGACGCACTGGAACGTCCTGCTGGTAAGCTATTGAGCAGGGGAGCGCTTATGTACTCGGTATTGCCTGCAGCAGGAAATGAATCATCCATTTGAATGGACGCTGGGCGCCGGCGGCGCTGCCATTGAAAAAGGTGGCAGCTTGAACTCTTCTTACCGTTGCATGCAATGTGCTTCCTGTTGATTACTTGGTGTCCGGTGGTAGTAGGGAACCCCAAGCTTTCCAGAAGGCTCCTTCTCTAGTTGTTGCTGGGCTGTTTGTCCTCGCCATGGGTTTGTAACGGATTGCGGTGGTAAAGAGAAAGATTGCCAGGGTACATCTGCCGGTAAGATTTCTGACTTACCGACCCGGCTGGAATATACACGTTGAAATTACAGCGCCCCAGTGTAATGTACCCTCAAAGTTGCATCCTCTTCCTCCTTTTACTCCGCTGAGCTGGTCAATTTCTGTATGAAGACACTGGAAATGCACCCGAGCACTAATCCTTTTGCAGCATTGATACCTCAGCTTGGCCACTGCTGCAACAAATCAGGATCTATCATCGGGCCCTCAACTAATCATTGTGGCATGGGGCTGGGCAACCTCCACAGAAAAGCTATAGCACTAGCGCCTCACTTTAGTCAACAACACCACCATAACCACCACTAACAGCTTATTCTGACCGGCGTCGTTTTTTCACTTCTGCAGTGCAGCATCTACTTCCTGGTTGTCTTTGTCATGACCCTCCAATACACTCTTCTCCACTGGCGCGGCGACCAAAAAGGCGCCGACAGCTACACCGAGGAGATGCGCAAAGCGGATGCCTTTCGCGCTCGGCGAGGAGTGGAGGCGCCCCCATCAACGAGCGGCCTCGCGCGAGCGGCGCTCCGTTTCCACACGCACGATTACCACTTCAACTGGGCATATAAGCTGACGTGGCTGCTCCATAACCTATGCGCCGACGCCTCCCTCTTGGTATGCCAACTGCCATGCCTCAAAGGCCTCTTTTCTGTTCTCTTCTGTGCTTTCCTTTTGCCAATGTGCTTCTTCCTCCCTTGTCTATACTGCTTTGCAAAGAGTTCATGAATTCGCACCACCACATTATCAGATGTTAGGCATTATCACACCGGTACGAAGTCAGCCTCGTTCAGGTGGCCAGCTCAACATGTCAGTAGAAGCCTTGATACATTGATATTGAAGTCTAGCCACTTCTGCTGTTTGTTGCGCGAATGCTGGTGCTTCTGGTAACATCGGTTTGTCAGTCAAACCCGGCAAATCACTCGCAAGCCCCCTGGTTTCCGGTGGAGCTTCTCGAGCTAACTGATGGCATCTGCTTGATTGCAGATTGTTGTAGTGTACTGGACTGCGATCTCTTCCAACCCAGGCGGGGCAAACTTTGCGGGAGGAGGCCTGGGGCAGACGGGAAGCCAGTATTCCCCCACAAACGTCAACGTGCATGGTGAGTGCTCCGCAGCCAGTAAACTCAAATGCTTCCTACTTTGGCGATGATCTATTTGTGTTTTTCGGCGTCATTGGTGCACGTTGCCTGGAAGCCTGCGAAGATTAGAAGCCTATTCATTTCAGTTCTTGGTACTGAGCTCAGCCTTCTTGCTCCTTTTCTGCTTTCTAAGCAACGTCCATCGATGAGACTGGAGCGGAAATGTAAAAGGATATATTAGTTGGTACAAGTGGGGGCACCAAATTGAGGTTTGGTCAGAACAAGAGCCAGCTTTCTTCCTCACGTGCTGCTCGGTTTTCAAGCAAGGCATTCACGAGAAAGTTAGCGCCGCTCTCAATTTCGAAAGTTAGGTCGATTAAGGCGACTTCAAGATCTGCAAGAAACAATCGCAACCCAGCCCTTCAAAACCGTCTTCCGCAGACTCTCAAGCACCATTAGAGAGTTCCGTGTTAAGCATCTGCGATCAATGTCAGGGGGCTGCCATTCTTCCCGATCAGGCCTCGTTTCTTTGATCCTTGCGCAACTGATTCAGCGCAAGATGATGTATTTTTGAAGCCGGTTTTCAAAAGGCTCTCACCAGGTTTGCTCCTGTTGCTCCCCTTTGCCTTTTGTCTGCGGAGCACTACAATCCAACTCCGACCACAGGAGTTGAAATTACGAGGAGTTGGAATTACGAGGAGTTGGAATTACGAGCTTTTGCATGCCGGTCTGGTTTTCGTAGACAGGTGGACACACCAGAGATTGAAGATCGGACTCTTTTTGGGTCTGCAGGCGTCATTCTCGGCCTGATGCTTCTGGAGATTGCCATCTCAGCGATACCCTATCGGCTCGCGCACGTCGTATACACCTTTATTTATGGCTGCTGCTACGCGGCGTTCACGCTCATTTATTGGGGGGCTGGAGGCACCCGCCCCGACGGAGAGCGGTTCATCTATAAGCCGCTTGATTACAGCGGGCTAGGAGGTAAGAATTACCATCTTCCTTGTCCCAGATACGATGTAAAGATGAGTTGGAAGGACGCGCAAGTGGTCACAGCTGTCTTTCATTTATCTTACATTTGTGATCGGAAGCGGGTTCGCTTTTGGTCTACTTAGGACGCCTGTGATGTTGTTGGGCGAATCCTCTTTCGAGTGTCTGTTTGTCAGAACGCTCGTTGCAGGTGGGATTTGAGGTTGTCAGGGGTGGGTCGTCGAAAGCCATGTGGAGTCAGGTTAACGTTAGGAAGAGTGACCCAGACCATTGCCTGCTCACCTCGCGCCCACTCCAGACGTCTTCGCCAATTTCTCGGATACTTGACTCAGCGGTGGAAGTCGATCGGGTTGTATGTGTAATCGTTGGGATGCGAACCGCAGGATCGCTTCTGCTTTTGCTTTTTCAACTGCGATCGCGCCTCATTCAAGGGAGGACTTCGACATGCCTCCACTATCAGCGGACCTTCGTGGCTATAGTTTCCAGACCTGCTCGACTCATATTGCACTGAATGCACCTGTAATCTCATCTGTTCGGCTAGCAGTTACCGATGATCTCACCATTCAATAGTTCACTCGACCCTTCCTTCGTTAAAAACAGATTCTGGTCTCTCCACACATCGTATCGTTTCTGTGAACCGCAGCTATCACGGTGGCCGTATTGGCGGTGATGCTCTTGGTGATCATCCCTCTCGCCCACCTCTTCATCTGGTTATGGCACCTCCTCTGGACATGGTTTACCGGCGCGCTTGCGACAGGAGACCGAGTGGGCAGCCTTAACCCCGACTGTTTGCGTAACCAACCTATCCGCGGAACGGAACTTGGTACTTTGTCCCGGAAGCGGAACCCCGCTCCGAGTCCATCAGTTGAGACCTCGGCTGTGTAAGATGAGCAGAGTTAGGGTCAAACTATGTTGCGCGCCCCATGCGAACAGCGTGTTTGGCAAGGAAAGAGACAGAGACCCCGGTAGATAGAAGACTATTCGTGAGAGCATGTCTGTAGGTGCAGGAGAAAAGCGATGTTGAACCGCTCTCTGTTGCATGCGGTTTTAGCGCGCACGCTCAAAAAGGAAGTAGGGTGCACGCTTGGCGTTCAATCCGCACGCTTATAAGGATGTCACTGACAGTCGCACGTTCCTGTTGTTTTTCCTGGCCGTTGTATAACGCGTCCACTGGACTAGCAGAATGTAGAGGCGTAATCAGGACTTGATTCGTGTTTGTTCTCAGTACTTATATCACGATCAGTGAAATATATACACATCAGAAGTAGTTAGCCAGCCTGAGCGAGAGACTCTGATTACACCCCGTCTCAAAATCCCCTGCTCGATAATCTTCGAAGGAATCCCTGGGCGCTCGCAATCCATATGTTACTGTCATGCTCCCAATACTGCAAAATATCGATTGCGAACCGCCCGGGGATTCCCTCGAAGATGATCGAGCAGCGTCTCATTTCCAGACTCGTGTTCAATAGTATATGCACGCTTTTCGTGACACTCTAGCTCCTCATGACGTAACACGGATGAATACGACATGGACAAATCTACAATGCATGATCAAAGCGAGCATTATCACTGCGGTGTAACGTCTGTAACAAATGTGAAACTCGGTAGGAGCCGGCGGCCGTATCCATGAGGATTATTTGCATTCAATCCCATCAACGCATAATTTTCTTGGAAGGTCAGAAAACCTCGAAGTACGACTTTCCCAAAAAGCTGATCATAACAAAGTCCGGAAAACATTCTCCAGGTATTCAACTTTGGAGGTCTGCTTGGGCTGAGGTTAAATATCGGAAGCTATCATCAAGGGAAGAGTTGTGACCGAGTCACCGCCCATGATGACTCGGACCAAATCGATTCCACAGATAACCGTACGCCTTATATACAGTTTTCAGATTGTTAGCTTGAACCTATACCACGCTAGCGTTTCTTGTTATCTGCCCCTCCCAAAATGATGGGTAAGCCATTGGCCGCGTTCCCAATGAGAACAATCTTCGAGTTCTGCGACTTGGCTAACTCCTGCGTGGCTTCAATCCCTTTCCACTGCAGCAACTGGGGACTGATGCCCTGGGACACAATCTTTTGAAAGGTGGCAATACCTTTCGCTTCGATCATCTTCCGTTCCGCTTCCTGTTGTTCCTTCAGCAGAACGAACTCCATCCTTTGGGCTTCCTGAACCCGGAAAGACCATCAATTATGAACGAGCGCTCAGTCTTCCGCCTTCCAAGCGGAGTGAAGCGTCATGACGAAGGTCAGGAAAGAATCCAATTTCTCTCAAATTCATGAAGAGTCAGAGAGGATGCAAACCCGGCGGTAGGTTGAGCTTCAACCTTTAGTACTTGCAAGCTTCAGAGTGCAGCGAAATGCGTTTTCCATCTGGAAGTGCAGAACACGCGTTTTGCATGCTGACGTCACGCACCTGTTCCGTCCGAAGCTTGTCCTGGATCGCGTTCGTGAGCTGTTCCGGCAGTTTGATGGCCCGCAGGAGGACGTCCTCGATGACGATCCCCTTGTGGCTCAGCTTGTGCTGAAGGTACGACGTCAGCTCGCGCGTCAGCTGCGCGCGCGCGTCCGTGTACAGCGCGCGCGCGCTGTACTCGGACGTGATGTTGGCTACCGCAGAGTGCAGTTCCGGCAGGATGATCTTGTTCACGTAGTCGGGGCCCACCTAAAAATAAATGTGTAAGCAGCCTTCAATTGTGTTCGATCAAGCGGGGCTTGAATTTATGCGGATGTGGGGAGACCTGATTGTGCTCGATGCTCTTTTTAGACTACTGATCGCCATCCTAACCCTCTGTGCCGGTGAAACTCAAGTACAGATCACTGAAGAGAGGCGAAGCTCGCTCTTTAACGCAATCCTGTAAAGTAAATTTCAACGCCTTGAAACGATTGAGGCGCAGTAAGTGACGTGGATTTGCCGACTCGTTCAAGGCTTGACAGGTGGTCTTTTGAATCGTTCTAAAACAACCTGCTGATTTCAATTCTAGGTATGGACTTCACTTATGATTATGAAAACGTGCTGACATTCCAATGCCCGCACACTGCTAAGGATTCGTTTTGACTTCTCCATCTAAAAACATTCCGTCCAGTCAGAAGCTTGTTTGCTCAACTAAAGGGGTAAACAGCAAGTAAGAATCTTAGAACGCTGGCCTACCGTTACGTACAGGTCCGCTGCTTTGGCTGGCTCTAGAGAGTGCAGTATGGAGACGTCTAGCTCGACCACAAGGCCCTCTTTGGTGGGGACGTCACTCTCGTCAGCCACAATGAGCTGGGTCTTGGTTGTAAAATTCTGAATTGAACTGACGAGCGGATTGATGAAATATACGCCAGGCTGAAGCACCTGGCGTTCGACTTGACTGAACGTCGTCCGAACGCCAACGGATCCTGTGAAGCAGACAGTGCGAATATTGAAAGTTTGAAGACGAGGATTCTGTTAAAGTCAGGTCAGATTACGTCTACTTTTGTCAAATCAAGCTGAGGAGAATCTGGAAATCTGGTGTGGTTGGTCATAACGGCTTGCCACCTTACGTGAGTGGCAACATGCAAGACAGAAACTTCCAGCTTGCTGAGAAACAGACTCTATTAGCTCACCGAGTCAAAGCAGAAACTTTGTGTGATTTCACCGGGGAGAAAGCGAAACTACTTATCTCCACAAGAAGCCAGTTTGGGAGTGCCGCA
This sequence comes from Klebsormidium nitens, assembly GCA_000708835.1. Taxonomy (NCBI): domain Eukaryota; kingdom Viridiplantae; phylum Streptophyta; class Klebsormidiophyceae; order Klebsormidiales; family Klebsormidiaceae; genus Klebsormidium; species Klebsormidium nitens. The sequence continues at coordinate 19,764 of DF236979.1, read as the reverse complement.
AACTTAGCTCACAGACGAAGATACTTCATTCAGCTTGTGTCATGCCAAGAGGATCTGAAGCACGTTCACCCACCAAACCAAGAATTTGTATCGGGGTATAGTTGCACAGGAAAAATCAAAGACACTGACCTGATGGAACGATGACGAACGAAGTTAGAGCAAGCAAAGCAGCCACAAAGACTCCAGTGAAAATGCCTATGAACGTCCACGCCGTGCCCCGTGCAGGGCCTCTCCCGGCAAGTATCACAGGCGTCCGGCATTTCCTGGTTGTCTGGTGAGAAAGAGTTGAATCTGAGGCGGGGTACAGTCCAAAGATTGCCCAGGCAGCATGACTGACAAGGACACTGCTGCTCAATGCAACATAGCTCGAGCTTTGCTTGCACAGGAAGGAGCTTTGGAGCACACTCTGCTTTCTTGGTACCTCCTTAGCAAGCTGTTTCTTTTCCGAGGCTGCTTTGGAGGACAAGGCAAGGCAGCTCTGTGGGATGACTCTAACACTCCTCTGAGCAACTCTGGTTGAGGATTTGTGCGCTTTACACACAAAATGGATGGCCGTTGAAGAGTGCCCGAGAGCTCCCTTGTTTGCATACTGCGACAGACATGACTGCACGCATCCAAATGTACCATTCTGCTGGAAGCTGTAAGGTGCGGCGACTCTATTGTGGAACGCAAAGGCCGAAGGCAGGTTGCAAGCTGCAAGCGCCATGGTCGATCGCATCCGCTGTTGATAGTTTGGCTGCTCTATGCAGCGAACAACTGCAGATTGAGCCTCGAACTGGATCACCAATACTTGCCCTCCACAGCTGCTGCATCCCGTGCGTAATTTCTGAGCCACTGCTCATGAAGAAGACGCGAAGTTCGATAAGGACGGTCGCGTATCCTCCGTCGCAATTCAAAGATACGGTGATCAGATCAAGGGCAAGGCACCGACGGTTGGTGACAAACCTCCGGCCGACGCGGCCGCGCGGACCGGGCAACGATTGAAAACGAACGTGACTCCTCAGGCTTGACCGGGCGGAGGTAGCGCGGCGGCCCGGGGCGCAAGCGGCCTCCGCGCGCAGCGCGCGTACGGAGCGCACCGGCCGGGCCCGGCCGCCGGGCGGTGTGGCGGCCGCTCATTCGCAGCCAAGACGAAAATGGCTGAATTCAAATTTGATCCAATATTCATGCTTGGAAGCTTCACACGCAGTCCTTCCGTGGATTGTAACGTCCTTTGTCAATCACGGAAGCAAACTGGCATATGAGATCGTTTTATCTTGAGAATGGTGAAGACAAAGGCCGGGATGCAATCTCCATGGTGGACAATAGCTGACAGCGGAAAGCTGACAACAGGGAGCAGTCGACGCCGATCCCACATTGACTGTTTGACTGGTGCTATCACCGCTATTTGGGGGCTGACTCGTCATGGTCGAGCGGAATACCCAAGCAGGTATACCTATACGTAAACGTATACGTATACGTGGCACTCAATGAACAGGACGCATGGAGCTATTCAGGGACATGCTGGATGATCACGATCATATGCTCGAGGATCAAGGTCAACGAGTATAAAGTTTCCAGGCAGACGCAAGGTCTAGATCACCTGCTTTTTGCTTTGACTATCTCAGCTTCACCCCCGAGAATGATTGGCAAGCCGTCTTTGGCATTCCCTATCACAACGATCTTGGAGTTTGGCGACTTTGCTAACTCCTGGGTGGCCTCAATTCCTTTCCATTGCAGCAATTGGGGGCTGATGCCCTCAGAAACAATCTTTTGGAACGTAGCTATGCCCTCCGCTTCGATCCTCTTCCGTTGCGCTTCCTGTTGCTCCTTCAGGAGGACAAACTCCATCCGTTGGGCTTCCTGAGAAACACGCCACGACAGACCCCTTGTCAAAGCAGATGGGGGATTGAACGCACACTTCGAAGGAAGTCTTGGGATCAATGTCGACAATCGAGCCGCAAGAGCGATCAAAGTCAAACCTTTGTAGAGGGATTCAGCCGTTTCATCCGCTTGAAAAGGGATCCAGCCGTCTCATCCGGTTGAAAGGCTGCAGCCTCTTTCTCCAATCAAATTGCTCCTGATACTCCTTTCCCCGTCGCGAAGTTGCATGTTTCTACGATCGGTAAAAGAGAAGTCAAACAATTTTCAAAATGGCGGCGAGTCGCTTTATACCCCTGACCGACGTCCTTGATTGTAATAAACCTTTTCAGAAATCCGGAGGCAGGTTCGGCCGCTGCAATTGTTGGAAACTTCAAAGGCGCCCATCGACAACCTCGTAGGAAGAAGCTGGCGGCGGCCGTCCTTAAAGCTGGCCGTCGCAAAAATTTTGCAACAAGCGGTTCAAGTAACCAAAGACTTCATCAGGATCACATCGGTCACATACCTGCTCGGTCCGCAGCTTGTCCTGGATTGCGTTCGTGAGCTGTTCCGGCAGCTTGATGGCCCGCAGGAGCACATCCTCGATGACTATTCCCTTGTGCGTCAGCTTCTGCTGAAGGTATGACGTCAGCTCGCGCGTCAGCTGCGCACGCGCGTCCGTGTACAAGGCGCGCGCGCTGTACTCGGACGTAATGTTGGCCACCGCGGAATGCAATTCGGGCAGGATGATCTTGTTCACGTAGTCGGGGCCAACCTGGAGAGAAGCATCGTTTTCGATTGTGTCGAAAGATGATTACCTTCGTAAACGATCATAAGACTCTTTTGGGCTCCAACTCTCGGGATAGATACGTCGTGACCCGTAGCTCTGGTCAGTGCGGGAAAGCGCTCCTCGAAGTCGAGCGCTTCTGTGCGGTATGAGACTCAAGATCTGCTTGGACTCTGCCACGCTCTTATCTTCTGCTTCTTCGCCACCTGATGCAACGCCCGCCTTACCTGTTAGTGAACGCGCTGCACTTATTTTGTCTATCCAAACTTCGACGACACGCGAGGTTTTGAATCAAGGTCCGGAAAAGGTCTGACCAAAGACTTGGTTAACAATGGCCTCGTTAACTTCATGATTCCATATGGCTAAATCTTCTTAGACGAGACACCAACGGTTTGGCAGTCCCTGCTGAACGGCTGCTCGCTTTCATATGATATCCCAACACCAACAAGAAGTTGAACGTCCTACTGCATGTTTCCATTTCCTTCAATATTTGAAGCTACTCGAATTGACTTGCTGACTGCCTTTCTAATTCCAGTCCTTCCTCTGATCTGGCTTACCGTGATGTACAGATCGGCGGCGCTGCCCGGTTGCAGCGAGTGCAGGATGGACACGTCCAGCTCGACCACCAGGCCTTCTTTGGTGGGGACGTCACTCTCGTCAGCCACGATGAGCTGCGTCTTGGTTGTTTGGGTCCGGATGTCGCTCACGAGCGGGTAGTTGAAATGCAGGCCCGGCAGAAGCGCCTGGCGCTCGACCTGTCCGAAAGTTGTTCGAATGCCAACGGATCCTGTGGATTCAAATACATAGTTTAATTATCAAGAGTCAGAGACAAAGGCAAGTCCATGCCAACTCACATTTGTTTGTACACGTTGAGCGATTTCGAAAGTAAACAGAGTCATTATCGTCAACAATAGAGAAGCAGAGGAGGTCGAGTGTACTGATCAATTAGTGGCAGCTGCAAAGACTCATTCCTGACAGACTCTGAAGTTGACAAAATTCAATTTTCGTCACAAGTGGCACATTCCTCCTTGCTTGAAAGGAGACATTCGTCATCAAAGAAGATGCTTATTCGTCATATCAGTCGTTGTCAGTGGCTTGCTAGACAGCAGGATGAAAGCTTGAGCAACAGCACTCACCAGAAGGGACGAAAGAGAATGAGCCCAGAGCAAGCACAAGGACTGCAGCTCCAATAATGACGGCCGTCCGACGGACACCGTCAGCCAAGAAGTCCGCTATGTCATCGAAAAGATCCATTACAATCACGTTCTTCTGCCGGCACTTTCTAGAGGGTCGCTGGGACACACGGCGGCCTGGTGCGCTGTACACTCCAAAGCTTTTCCAGCCTGCATGACTGGCAAGGCCACTGCTCAAGGCAACATAGCTGGGGTAGCCTCTGCCTGGTGTCAAGGAACTCTGTAGCATATTTTCTTCTCTGCTTCTTAGATGAGTTTGTGATCCACTACAGTTGAACAAGCGTGGCTTCCAAGGTGGTGCAGTTGAAGAGTAAGAGTTAGACCTCTTCCTATGACCAGCTATTGTTCTCATGGGGCCTGTCCTGCTGGTGGGAGATATTTGGCTGGCACTTTGGGCGAGCGTACTGCTTCTGTTGATCCGAGTGACTGCACTGTGCCCATAAGATTGCACATTGCAATATTGTCCTAATTTGAGGTGCTGGTTGGACAGGTAAGGACTTCCTTGGAATGAAACAGGGGCCAAATGCAGGCTACAACTCGCAAGCGCCATGATTGCGTCAATGTTCAAATTCTCCTTCTCAGGGAACTTCAAAACTTGTCGTTATACAACTGCTAGTTGTCGCCGCCCGCATTCACCGCGGCGACGCTGTCAGCTGAACAGGAAGGGCGCATCACTTCTCCAGACTTCTCCAGCTGCGGCTTGCAACCCTAGGCCTCTCAAGTGAGGCTCGTCTCCTGTAATGGAATCGGTGACTACGAAGCAGCAATGCAGACGTAACTTCGTAAGTCGGGCCTGCCGCCTACGCCACCGCCGCGCAATCACTGATGACCAGGGGGTACGTGACCTAGAGAATCAAACCCCTATTGGACGGTGGATGTTTTCCATTTCGAACATCGGACGGTCTAAATGTTTCGAACCCGGCCCAGAAATCGCAAACCCCGCGAAGCATTTCCCGGCGGCCGCCCGGGCGCGGTAAAGCCAGCTAGCCGCGCGGCCGCCTTGCTGGTGACACCGTCACGGCCGTCGATCCGATCGGTTGGCCCTGTAAATGACGTCCGACGTCGGTAGCGGCGGCAGGGCCGTCCGACCCTCACAGGATCCTCAGAGAGCGAGACGGCACTCAGTGCAGATGACATCTGCAGCACAAGCAAGTCGGGATGTGCTGGCTCCCTGCTGGTTCAGGGACTTCATGGGCGCGGAGCGAGCAGCGCGGATCTCTAATAAAGGTAAGGTGATTCAGCGATTCGCACTGGTGGGACACAGGGGGCTCCGGAAGTATTTGATTCGCCTCCTTTTGGAGTGTACTCACTCATCTCGCCACTCCAGTATTGCGCGGCGCGAGGGCGACGCAGCTCATCAATCACCCTCACACCTTCGTTTGGCCATCCGGACGTCAATCAGCAGCACTGATCAGAAGCAATCTAGGCAAGGTTGCAAACAGAGCCTGATGTATCATAGCGTGCTTTGTTACTCAAACGCCGGCGTAATAATGCAGATTAATCTTTAAATCAAGTGCCTGAGTGAGAGAGCGAGGCATGCAGCCGCGCCGCCAGGGCTCGTTATCATGATCCGAACCCGATTTGAGGCTCTCCTCAGAGATCTAAGGGCCCTTCTGTATTTCAAGTACGGTTCATGGTGATCTCAACGTGGCCAAAGAATATCAAGTTCCGAGTCAGCGCCCATTTGACCATTCGGTGTGGCAGCTCGACTCTTACATGCGGTTAATTACAGGGGTCGGAATCCGCTCCGGCGTCTAGGCGGCCGCTCACATTGATTGAACAACCATGTGATGGAGCCGCCGACCAAAAGGTGCCCTTGGAAGCGAGCGCAGTTCAGGCGGCATCTTTCAAGCATCTATGCAGCAGAAAAAACGCGCTCTCGCATGACGCGTGGTGGCGGGATCCACGACACAGACCAATTATGCAGCAAATACTCAAGAACACGTAATGGGGGATCACTTCGTTGTGCATCTGCTCTTGGACGCATCAGCCCAGAGACCAGGAAACATGGAACGTCCGAATCTCGAGGAAATGTAAAGTAGATTTCAATTTTATTTTTTTGACGTTTTGATTGGTCGACCTCTTTCTAGGACTAATAGGAAGCACTTACAAGCAGGTCTATCACTTGAAGTGGACCACGGAAGGCGTGGAAGTACGTCATACCACAAGCTGTTGGCCAGGTATCCGTCCACGATGCATTGAGTGATAGGGCCACTGTGCACATGCAGAATGGTGCCATATGCATGTTTCACGCTAAACGGGCAGTCTTGCCGGCGAGGAAGCTAAGGCATATGGCCGAAACATGGCGCGCGGGGGCAGGGTGCAGCAAAATTTGTAAACCCCAAAGGGTGCCCCTACCTGATGTGTGCCAAGACGCCTATGAAGGGAGTCGTCACCAGGAGGGCTCGCTCACTCTATTGGTACCGAATACGAAGGACTGTCCCACATCCGAAAACGAGGCCAATCTATCAACTCAAAGGACTAACAAGAGGCTTCGCATTCAGGACATGACCAGGACCCTAAGGCGGCACATGGAAATGGATATCAGGCAGATTCCGCTTATGTATCCACTGGCAGCTAGAACTTTCAGTGCACGCATAAGGAGTAATCAATGTTATCCTGCCGTGAGAAGCAATACGGAGAGAGGTCAAAACTATATCTAAGCAGAAGTCCTTCAAAGGAAGGACTCTAGTCGAAGCGCGGTCGAAACTCACCCTGATTAGAGAGATAGACGCAGACTTATTTTGCTATAAGAATCTATCAAAGCTGTTTCGACTTGACGTACTTGCCTGTTGGATTCTACTCACATGACATTTTGAAAACATCCTGACCTTCTAGACTGCATCTAGGCTTTCTCCAAGAGCCCACCTTTGATTGTCCGTGCCACACCGCCCTACGCTTTGGCACTGCCTTAAATCTCGTCAGCTTCGTCCTCCCTGGAAGAAGACACCGGTGTGACCCGGGGCTTATTGAGATTGAAGTTGAAGCTTCGTATCTTCGAATTCTTCATCACTATACAAAACCCCTTCTCTGCGGCAAAGAGTAACATAGAACCGGTCCCGATAGCCCCGAGAACCAGACAGAGAAAGAGCAGTTTCTTGTTGTCCTCTGAGCATGGGTGAGCATCGTGCTCAGCCTTCTGTAGATCTGGCTTGAGCTCTCCATAAGGCTCCCCAACACGTGCACAGCTGGCCTGAAAACCAATGTAAAACGCTAGATTATCTGTCGTGCACAGCTGCAAATCTACACTGTCTTCGCCTAGCTTGGACGCGAGGTACTGGTTTAACCCTTGGTTTGGGTCAGGGAGGTTGACCGGGCCTTTGTACTCAATCCATGTTTTGGGCCAAAGGCAGTGCGCCGCGCTTCCTGTCAGGGACGCAATTGCCACTCCCAATGCAAATAGAGCAGCAATGAAGAGCCAAGCGTACGGCCTAAAGGCCTCCTTGGTAACAGGCTTGCTTCCTTTGCCTGCCAGAATGTGGCCTAACGAGACAATCAGGAACACCACGGGGAACAACACCACTAACGACAAGAAGGCGGCAAAGGTAAGTCCCCATTCTAGGCTCAAGTAGACATAAAAATAGATGAGCCAGTCGATCTTAGCTGAAACCATGTGCTTGCGGTGCTCAATGGAGCTAACTAGGGGCGGCGGAAGCTCGCAGGCCTTGCCGGGTGCCTGCACTTGGTAAAAGTCAAAGGTGACTCCCAAGGGAAGGGACTGGCACTTAATGACCTGGAGGGGTTGCGGTTCCTGCCCTCCCAACACAGGGTTGGTCCAGTTTGAGTACCTATCAAGCAGAAAGTCATTGACCAGCTTTGGATCAGGAAGGCGCAAGACGCTCAAGTCACTGTAATTCCCTGCAGCCTGCGCTTTGCTGCTTCCGAAACAGAAGCATGCAACAGCACCGAGCGTGAGATGGAGAGCAAGGTCAAAGCGATACCGTGGCGCCATCTCTTCCCTGCTTGTCTTACACCTTGCATTTGTGAGCTCGTGCCGCGAATAGAGCAAATACACCCTGCTAGGCCGCCAGCGGCGCGGATGCCGCGCGGGCGCAGGTCTGAAACCCCGGCCAGAAGGTTTTGGGTTTCCACAGCGTACTACGTGCGACGTGGCCGCGGCCGACCTGGCCGGCCCGCCCGCCCCGCGGCATATGGGCGGTCGGGGCGGGCGGTCCCGCCGCCGGGTCGGGCGGACCGCGGCCCGGCCGCGCAGCTTCGTGGGCCGTCCTTCGGAAAATAGAAACCTGAAGATTGATACATAGATCAAGAGCTGGGCTCGGAGCTGGCTGTCAGTCTCCGCGGCCGGGGCAACTGAAAGAAGGCTTACCACCCCTTCTCTCGCCTTGTGTTTTGTAATTGTGGTCGAGTGGTTCACTGTAGGCCGTGAGAATAAACACACAAGCTCGCATCTGAAAGCAACACCTTGAGATCAGGGCGGTCTCACAGCAGGATGTGGGCTCTACTTCTAAGATCCAGCAGTACAGAAACACGAGGAGGCCTGACACGTCAATTCCAATTGGAATTGACGTGTTGTTGCAATGACGACCGCTGCTGCGGACGGTGATTGGGTGATGCTTATTCCGGTGCCTTGACGACTCTCTTGTCGAATCAGAAGCGATATAGGGCCCGCTCACGTTTATGTCTTCTCGCACATGCAAAAGAACAAAAGAAACATCCCAGTATCTTGACGCTACTGGTGTACCGTCAAGGCACTTTCAGGTATCCTGAAACAGGTTGTCCTGCCTGATGACGGCGGAGACGTGTCGCCCAGCACGTGATGAGGTGGATACAAGTAACGACACCACATGTCGGTCCCAGTCGCCAGAATGAAGAAAGGGGCGAGTCCGTCAAACAGTCACCTACGTAATACTGCAACATCAACTGCACTGCGTGGCGTACTTCAATTGATTCGTGGTACGAGTCCGAAATCACACCGCAAAGATCATCCATTCTGGAGCCTTCAATGGGCGGCTTCTCTGAAAAAACTTCGGCCTAACTTGGAGGCCGCCCCTGCAGACCACGGCCGCTCGTCTCCGTTCGCGGCAGAAGGGCCCACGCTGCACGCCAACGCGCTTCTTGGGTTGACGACACCTCGTGTCCTGCATGAGCATTTTGAGAAGGGATTCCTGAGAGGGTAGCCCTTCAACATCACCCGTTTCCCGTTTTTATGACAGCTGCCCTTCGATGCACCGAGAGGAGGGTGTTATCATTGCTTGTGTGCCACATAGATCGGCACTTTTATTCTAGCTCTGCAGCCAGCAGCTAGTTTCCTTTAGAGCAAGCGGAAGAGGGGCTCTCAAGAAAACGTTCGGAGGACTCCAGATTTGGAGGGAGAAAAGCGGAGGACCGTTTGGAGAAGGGACCGTTTGGAGAAGGAACCGTTCTGGAGAGGCTTCCAGCGAGGCTCGCTATATAATCCCATCCGTTCCTCAACGATGAACCTACTGGGCCGTTTAGGAAACGGACGTCTTCTGGCCACCGACGATCCGAACAAGGACCACTATATATAAGCCTTGGCTTCGTGGCGGCGCACGCGCCTCGTAGTAGTGAGGCTATAGCGCCCGTCTAAAAATGCGAGCAGAATTGGACACGCCAGATGATTTGAAGGCCCTGTTTTACTGAGGCTGCAGAAAAGACCTGCAGAAGGCCGGCACATACCCTATACTCCGGCACATAGCTTAATTTCCTGAGGGGCCCGAAATCCGGCCGGATCCTGTGCCCCAAGCAACGGGTGGTCAAGCTCGCGTTTTCATTGGCAGAAGCTCATCCCGTAGCTATAACCCCTGCCTTCACGGAAGCAGGCATTTGAAAGGCGATTACAGCCGAAAAGTAAGGCCGGCGGGCCGCCATGGAAACGCATATACAGAATCGGGTCCTTTCTGACCGAGCTCCAAAGTCTACAGAAAGGTGACTTCGTGTTATATAGAGGTCTTCAAGTAAAAGGCGACGAGTACTCTAGCGAGCAGCAATTTGTGATGCGGGCAGCCTCGCATCATGCTGATACGAGTACTCTGATGCTTCCTCTCAGACGTGCCGCTCTTCCGTGCAGCTCCGTGCACTGAGGGAAGCGGCGGCAAAGTGGGACCCACAACAACCGCCTCAAGCCTTGCGCAGACTCGCGCTTGCAGCTTTGCAGTCTTAAATAGCCCGCGCGACTGAATCCGGGCAGAAGATGCGCCAGTAGTGATTGATAGAACCCTTTCAAGCGCCGCGCCAGAATTGTAGGTGCGCCAACTATTTTTTTCAAGGGGATAGAAAGCTGATCATTGCATCATCGATGGAGAGGAGGCTCGCGTAGAACGTCAGAGCACTAGAAAGGAATCTGTTCAAGCGACGAAGGATCAATCGACTTTAGTTTGCCAGACAAAAATTCGATGTAAGTCTTGTGCTTTGATACGAAAGGGTACTAGGCTATCTTGATATTGTTGAACGACTATGAAGATTTAGAATTGCAGCTCCAGTACGAATTAATACACAAGTGTCGAGCATATAGGCAGCAGGTATAGCGCGCCCCGTGATGACGGGTTGTGGCAAGAACTACAAGTGGCACATAAAACTGGATATTGTGATCGTTGGAAATCCACTATTATTGCCATCTGCTTTTTGACGCATCAACCCAGAGATGAAGGAACTTAATGCCCATCTGTCGAGGGGATGTGATAGACTATCAACAACGTTCTGTTTGGTCGAAATACTACAGCTAGGACTGATAACAGGTAGAAGAATAAGCAGCCTGTTCATTGCATGGAGCAGATTTCGGAAGACGTGAAACTTGTACCGGAAGCTATCATTCACCCTTCAAGTTGCGAACCATCTTAAATAGCGCCCTTGATGATTACAACGATGAAGTGGATAATGAAGTCCACCCACTTGCACAATCTAGGCGCAAGGGCAATCTTGCAGGCGAGAAACATAGGCAGGTTGGTCGAGACGTGGCGGTGCCAGCGCGGGGTGCGTGCAACATCGTACGATAATCAGGAGACTTTCCAACGTACTTGACCTGTGCTAAGACGCTCGTAAAAGAAAACGCTTCAAGAGGGGTTTACCACTCTCTGATGTACCAGATCAGAAAGAAAGTTTGACATAACAATCCAGAGCCAGCCAAACAATTAGAGGAGAACAACAACAGAATTCGGATTCAACACCCGACCATGACCTAAACGGCAGTTAGAGCTAGATCTGATATGTATATCTCTTCGTTGACAACCGAAAATTGTATAGCAAGCGTGCTGAATAGCCCAAAATCTTGCCATTAGAAGCATTCCAAGGAGGTCAAGCACGTGCAGAATGAGTTCCAAGGAGGGCTCCTCGTCGAGGCCAGACTTGAGTTGACAGATATTACACAGACTAATCTCATGTAACATCTCTAGGTTTGACTCTTAGACGCCTTCCACTTTGCTTGCAAAATCCTACGCACTTGGCTGACTGTATCGCTTTCGTCTTCTAGATTGCATAATAGAGTTCTTCCAGTAGCCCACCATTTATTGACCCTACAGCGCCCTCAGTTGGCCAATCTCCTACACTGCGTCAGCCTCGTCCTCCCTTGTAGAAGACACCGGTGTGACCCGGGGCTTACTAAGAGTGATATTGAGGCTTCGTACCTTCCTCATTATAGCACGGTATCCCACTACTGCGACTATGAGCAACACAACACCGGTCCCGATACCCCTTTGAACCAAACAGAAGACGAGAAGTTCCTTGTTGCCCTCTGAGCATGGGTGAGCATCGTGCTCACTGGCAGCCTTCGGCAGATCTGGCTGGAGCTCTCCATAAGGCTCCCCCACACGGACACAGCTGGCTGGAAACCTTATGTAGAATGCTAGGTTATTGGTCGTGCACAGCTGCAGGCTTAGACTACCTTCGCCTAGCGCGAAAGCGAGGTACTGGTTCAGCCCTTGGTTTGGGTCAGGGAGGCTAACCGGGCCTTTGTATTCGATCCTCGTCTGGGGCCAGAGGCAGTGCGCCGCGCTTCCAGTTAGGAAACCAACTGGTACTAGCGACGCAACTAGAGCAGCAAGTAAAGCCCAAGCGTAAGGCTTGAAAAAACCTTTGGGAGTAGGCTCGTCCCCTCTGCCCGCCCGAATGTGACCACATAGGACGATAAGCACCACCAAGAGGAGCACACAAAAGGCGGCGAAGGTGACTCCCCATTCTAGGCTCAAGTAGACACAGACATAGATCAGCCAGTCGACGCCAGCTGAAACAATGTGCTTGCGGTGCACAATGGAGCTGACTAGGGGCGGCGGAAGCTCGCAAGCCTTGCCGGGTGCCTGCACTTGGTAAAAGTCAAAGGTGGCTCCCAATGGAAGGGACTGGCACTTGATAACCTGGAGGGGTTGCGGTTTCCGCCCTTCCAGCACGGGGTTGGTCCAGTTTGAGTACCTGTCAAGCAGAAAGTCATTGACCACCTTTGGATCAGGAAGGCGCAAGACGCTTGAGTCACTGTAATTCGCTGCAGCCTGAGCTTTGCTGAAACAGAGGCATGCAATAGTACCGAGCGTGAGGAGAGCGACGTCAAAGCGATACCGTGGCGCCATCTCTTTCCTCCTTGTCTTCCTACACCTTGCATTTGTAAACTCCTGTTGAGTGACAGCCCGGCCCAGAGCGAATACGCCATGCAGCGGCGCGACTGCCGCGCGGGCCGCAGATCTAAAACCCGGCCGGAAGGGTTTGGAGTTTTACAGCGTATGTGGCACGCGGCCGACGTACCTGGCAGGCCCGCCCGCCCGGCCGGCGGTCGGGTGGACCGCGGCCCGGCCGCGCAGCCTCCAGGAAGTGCAGACTCCGACAATATGGTGGGCCGTCCTTTGAAAGGGAAGAATGCAAAAAAAATAAGATTGATACAACGATCAAGAGGGCTCGGAAGTTCATCAGTCTCCCTGGGGCAAAGCAGGCTTACCACCCCATGTCTCTCCTTGTGTTCTATGAGGTGTGGTCGAGCAATTCATAACGCGTCAGAATAACTCAAAAGCCTCATGATCATCTGAGACCAGCGCCGTGAGACTAGGGCGGTCTTACAGTAACTGAACGAGACCGGGCTTGTCTCAACGCACACGCCGTTCGAGAATGATCTGGTCATAAACGGCCTGGCTAATTACCGTTTCGAGGACCATATCATCTTGATTGAAGCGCAATTCTGGAAACTCACAAGGTCCAGTTTGTTGCTTCGGACGCATAACTTTAACGAAGCGATCGGTCCGGTCCAAGGAGGTTTCAAGTCTTGAAGTTTGCCTCGACATAGAATATAATAAGAACACTTCGTACGAAGTTATTCATTCTTACAATCTGGATTCACTTTCGAGCGCGCCTTCATGTGGCAAATGATTCTGAGACACGGGGAGGCCTGACATTCTAGATGTCATCATTTAAGTGCTGCTGCGGATGCTAAGAAGGTTTTGCTAAGTTTGCAGTGCCTTGATGGACGTGACCTGTCGACGGTTGTCTAGTTTGTCGGAAGCAAACAGAATTGATCGTCCCCGCTCACATTCATCAAGTTGCGTACACGCAAAGGAATCTTCCAGTATTCGAGTAAGCATAAAGGCACTGTCAGCTATCTCAAAATTGATCGTCGTGCCCGATGATGCCTGAGACGTTCCGCCCAGCCGCGGTGAGGTGCACCCAATTATTACCCCGCTTGTCGATCCCCGTCACCAGAATCGAGAAGGGGCGAGTTCGTCAAACATATTGCTACTTGGTATCCTACATCAGCTGCGCTGCGTCGCGGGATCTGATTGCAATTGTGGATCCGAGCCAAATAATGACCTTGCAGTAAACCTCAATTCTGGAGCTTCAAAGGATGAGGGCGGCTTCTTCAAGACCAGCACTTCGGCCTCAGTTGGAGGCCGCCCCTGCCGACCGCGGCCGCTCGTCTCCGTTCGCGACAGAAAGGCCCATGCTGCACGTCAATTTCGTCGTGAGATAACTCCTGGTGACCTGAATGGGCAGGAGGTGGATTCGAAAAGGCTTTTCAAGGATTCACACTGAATGCGTGTAAGTCTTTTGGAAGTTCCGGAAAGTATGAAATTGAGAGTCATTCAGAGAGGTGAACCTGATACGAAGTCGTACGAAAACAAGCAGCGCCTGGGACACTACAGAGGCTCATTATCGAGTAAACAAGGCATAGCAAGTTAAAAGTGAACGTAAAAAAGCTTTCTTCCTAAAGATTGATGCTACACCAGTTGGGTTGAATTCATGTCGAGACATAATTTTTCGTTCCCAGGTTGAGATCTCGAGACCGTAGATTGCCCGGACCTTGATTTCACGAAGCAAGTGTTGGGAACTTTTGCCAAATCCAATCAAGAGCTGATGCCCGACAATCTTCATCTAAGCTACCAGGAAGCAAAAGTCGCCTTAATTGAGAGCAACTCCAATTGATTTGAGTTGGTTCAAGTTACTTTCTCAAATAAATCCTCGAGTCTGATTAGTCGTACTGATTTTTGGGAGCTCCGCTGAGGAGGGCACCAGTTCAACGTCGCCCACTTCCTCGCTGAACGCCAGCTCTCCTCCAGAAAGATGCACGAAGAGGATGGTCCGATCGTTCTGTGCGATGATTGCTGGCCTCGCTGAAGGTCTTATACTTATGTCGTTTGCAGTCAGCCGGATCCCCTATAAAAGCAAGCAAAGATGGGCTTTCATCAAATACTAAACGTTCGGAGGTTTCCGGTTTCCAAAAGAAGACGACCGAACCGCAGTAGATGAGTCCAGCCTCAAACGAGGCTCGCTCTTCTATCCAACCGCCCCGGCACCCAGTGATGAAGTCTGCTGGACGGTGAGAGAAACGGCCGTCGTCTGCTTACCGCGAATCCGAGCAGCGACCAGTTCCGGACCACTTGTTGATATCCTGGGGCTTGGCTTCGTGGCGGAAAATGCGTGCGCACGCGTCGCAGATTGCGAGGCGGTGGCGCCCGTCTATACTGTAGACCACTGGCTGTTTTGAGCAGACAGATGATCAGAAGGCCCCATTTGATTTGGAAGTACGTAGGAATGCTTTGCGACAGACGGGGCATCCAGTCGATCGTTGAAGGGCCGCACGCGGGTTTGTCCAGTCTCTCTAGTCGTTCGCAGATCGAAAGATGTTGAGTTCTTGAGTCTAGCAGGCATAGGCTGGTGCTATTGTCCAGGTGTTCCGGGACCTGGCTGCAGAATGCGGGGTAATCCCTTTGGAAAGCAGGCATGAAAAGCAATAAGAGACTTGAGAAGTGATGACGGGCCGCCATGGTGGCGCATAGGACCCGGTCTTTCTGACGCGCATTGAATCTTCGGTCAAACTGAAATCGTGTTCTGTAAAGAGCTCGTCCGTCATCCACAGCGACTTGAATCAGCGATGCTTGCAGCCTCGCATGCTGTTACTGCAACATTCTCATATGTTTCTGCTGAAAGCGCCCTTCCTCCGTGCAGCTCCGTGCGTCAAGCAAGCAGCAAGGAAGTGGCGGCCGCTCGGGCCGACAACAACGGCCTCAAACCTTGTTCATTCCGACTGCCGCGCTCAGCTTATCTTTTGCCCGCGACTAAATCCGGGTAGAGACCGCCAAAAATCGTTCTGCGCGTTGACGAAACCTTTCAAGCGCCGCGCCAAACCCGTAGGTGACTTTTGGTAGTAAAAGGATTTCATAGCGAGGCATGCTTCTTGAAACGCCAGAGCAGAAAGGATTTAATTTGGCTGATCGGGGAGGAACACAGCCCATCTCTCCATCTCACAAGATGGCGGCATGTGTGGGTGTGCTTCGATATGAAAGGAAACTTGAATTGAAGCTGTTGAAAGATTGAAGATCAGAGCCCAGCTTGCAGCATATTCGTACTACGGCTGGCGCCCCAGCCAACTGACCCGTGACTTCACATGACCTACTTCCGCGCATTTGTCTTTCATGTCCTGGGTACGACCTTTCAATCCTACTTAAGGGCTTTAAGATGCACACATCATACGGACTCAATCCGCTGATCAGCATGACAGCCGCTCTGACTGCTCCAGTGCCTTACAGGCACGATCGCACGAATCCGCACAAACGGCATTAGCCCTAGCACTACGAATGACTGTTGCGACCTATGTTGGGGACTACGCGTGATATCTGGACTGTAGACCTGACCGTACAGGCCGCTATTTACCGCCAGCTTCAGGAAAGTCTTCTCTAAGCCGCTTTAAAACAACACTGTTTTCGGAACGGTAATGTTTGTGGGAATGCTGAAAGCCAGTGCTCATGAGGATATGATGCAAACGGTAGTCTTTCTTAAGAAGAAGAGCTCTTAGTCACTACATATCACCTTGGATCACACACATGTCACCAGTACTGCAGCTAGGCCTATAACATGATGGATAGCGAAACGATCTTGTACTTTCGTTTAGTCGGCTCTTGACGTGGTGCCCAGATCCAGGCTAAGAGGCAAAGTGATCAGCGACTCTCGTTGCAAAACTCGGAAAGCTAGTCAGAGGGTGAATCATGATGGAAAGAAGCGAATCGCGTGACAATATGATCAGATTCGTAACGCATCCGCTTTATGCAGGAATTAGCCGCATCTTTATTGATTCTTACCACCTTTTGAGCCTTGCATGCAGCCAACTTTATTGATGACAGGGCTTGCGGATACGTTGTCCATTACCACGATCTTTTTAGGCAGAGATGATGCAGATAGATTGCTCATAGGTGCAAACAATATACTAAACCTTTTTTTCAGAAGTCCTGTTGAATTTGGAAAGACGAATCAAAGGCAAACGGAGAGCGGATTCTGCTTAATCTAGTACCTGCAAAATACGTAATGTGCTACAAGATGCTCAGAAGACTGTAGACGGCAACTTAGAGAATGGAATCCAACTCTCTAGCATGTGACTTATCTCGGCTCCTTTGATCTTCAGTCACTTCGTCCTTTAGCTCTATTCCCTCCCCCAAGCCTGCGGGCGTGCCCTGGGGTGTGACAACCGGCCATGTTGTGGCCCGGCAGCTTCCATAGAGCTTATCGTGCACTACACAAATGATCATCAAACCAACTATGATAAGAGCTGGCACCCCAATGAAAACACCCGTGAAACCCGTGACGAGCGCAGTGAAGATCGCACAAAATCGAAAGAGGGAATTCATGGGCTCTGAACAACGGCCAATCAACTCTGCTTCCGGAACAAACGGCATAAGGTCTCCATAAGGCTCTCCCAACAGCGCGCAGGGGTACGAGAACCCAACATACAATGCTAGCTTGTCTGTCGTGCATAGCTGCAACGTAAGGTTGCCTTTATCTAGCTTGGAAGCAAGGTATTGGCTGAGCCCTTGATCAGGGTCAGGCAGGCTAACCGGACCCGTGTGCTCATACCAGGTCTCTGGCCAAAGGCAGTGTGCTGCTGTCTTGGTATAGACTAGGGCTATGACAAGTGAGAAGATTACTACCACCTTGAGGATCGCCCAGGTTGCCGGTTGAACGATCTGAGGCGGCAAGTCAATGGTTGCAGATGCCTCGTCTTCGATGCGGCTTGGATCAGACTCTGCGGACTTCGATTGGGCGTGAAAGCTTGCAAGGGATGCTACCCCTCCCCACAGAGAGATTGTAAAAAGCAGTGAGGTAATGGCTAAAACAACGTAGCTGAGCAGAAAGAAAGGCCAGCGGACTCGGCGTCTGTGCAAAACGCTTGTCAGGGGTGGGGGGCGCTCGCAGGGCTGGCTGGGAGCTTCCACTTGATAGAAACCGAAGCTGGGCCCCAAAGCAAGGGACTGGCATCTGATGACCTGAAGCAATGACGCGCCTGAGTCCCCCGGCGCGCCCTCTCCAGCTGCGACCTCTGGCAAGTTTGTCCCATTGGAAACGTTGTAAAAGCTGTTCAGTAGATACTCATTGACTAGAGTTGGCTCAGGAAGTGGTAAGAGGCTAGCGCTGATGCCACTTGTCAGATTGCCTGCATCGTGCGCTTGAGCGTCGCTGTGCGTCAACAGAATACAGGTGAGGCAGAAGAAGATTGTTGCATTCAGCTGGAAGCGAGTACGGGACCCCTCCATCCTGTCTTTCTGCGTTCCCGTTTGGTAGGACACTTTTGCAATGCACATTGCAGACGTTCACGTCTGCCTATAAGATATACCCCTGCCGCCGCGCTCGGCGCTTTGCTTCGCGGCCGCGCCCTAGTGGCCCTGTCGCGAAACCGGGGTTTTGGGGGTACCGGCCTCTCTCTTCCGTGGACCGGATTCCGCCAAAAACCAGGAATTTTCGCCGCGCCGGATCGGATCGGAGCTGCCGGAAGTCAATGATTGGCACTCTGTTTCGCCACCGTGACGTCCATATGTCGTGCCCGGGAAGAAGGCTATTATCCCTTGTGTTACGTTACTGTCTTACGTAGCTCTAACCCAGGTAAAGAGCTAACTCAGCCTCTCACAGTACAGGGAGCTCGGGTATGGTGCACTAACGGGCCCTAGACACCCAGACTAACCCTTTTGATAACCGGGCATATGTCGATGTTACGGTCAGGACCGTGTGCATTATGTACTCCTCACCATTTTCAGGCGCTGGCACTGTAGTCTGTGGTCCGTGGAGACTCCGAAAGAGCCTGGACATATGCATGCCGCGAACAGATTCCGGAATCCTACTTTGTTGCAAACGGCTCAGCTACATTCTGGCAGCTGGCTGCCGCATTAACTGTTTAGCTGACCTGAAGCCACAGCAGACTCGCGGCAGCAGCTTCAAGTGGCAGATGCAAGGGGCCCGTATGCAGCTCAGCACTGCAAGGCCCAGAGTCGGTGCTAAGTTTCAAAGGAAAGCAAAGCCCCAGCTCCTCCCATCTGCATTTTCCTCGTTCGGTCATTGCGCATCCTTACGACCTCAATTATACCTTACCAAAAGCTACTGTGGCGCCCGCACTTGTTATTAAGCATTGGCATCGAATAACAGTCTCAAAGTTACAGGTGGCAATTGGGCAAGTCAAGGGAAGCGGGAGAAGTTCGCACGGGGCCGCGCAATTACTGCGTGCATTCGCCGTACCTTCAATCCGACAGCGCAGCAAACTCCCAGCAAACTTCTTACAAAAAATGGCAGCTGCCAAGAGCACTGCAACTGGGCAATATTTGCTGCCCTTCAATTGGTCTTGTGGCACCTGCCTTGTGAACAGTGTGGTAAGCTCAAAGTCCTGACCTTGGGCTTCTGGGGTGTTCAGAAAGCCTGACTCTTCAGGAAAGTGACCTTTTGTGAGATGCTATAGGATATTGATTGGAGCGTCCTTCTCCTCTCTGTTTTCTGTATGCATTATCTTTCTGCAAAGCATATGGAGTCAAGACCAGAACAATTGCAATGCGTGGAAGTACCCTAGCTGAAGGGGTTTTCAAGCTCTACTACTACAAGCCTGATCCCCTGCAGCAAAAGTGTACCAATTGTCAGAGATTCACATAAACAAAGGGTTCCTGATTGCAACCTTGTTGGAATGACATTGCTCAATTACAGAAAGGTCATACCTTTGCTAAGCACCAATGTTAAGAAGTCAATCGGCTGCCCAATGCCAGAAAGGCCAAGCCTTTGCTAAGCACCAATAGTAAGCGGGCCAATTCCCAATGACAAAAATGTCTTCCCTTTGCACAGCACCACTGAAAGAGCCAATCTGACTGATGCTCTAGGCCTGATCCAAGCCATGCCCATTTGAGGTGAGAATTTGTCCCTCTGTCTGCTGCAGCTTGCCCTTCCGGGCTCACCCACCCCGTAAAGTCTTTGGTTCCTGCCTACTGGGGACTCGGCAATGCCAGCAATGCTTGCAATCCAAACCTCACAGGGTACTGGGCTAGCCTGGTGAGGGGAATGCTGTGGCCAAGGATTACGGTCGTGAAAGTCATTGATCGATGGGCTTAGAATCAATCATCATCCCCAGCCAATCACAGCTAGGAGTGTGGCAACTAATGTCCATGGGGCTAGAGAGTCACTATCCCCCAGCTTATTGATGAAAAAGTGGTCCTGAGCAGCGGAGCTACTGCAAGACCTTGCCGCCCAAGTATT